>JACGAQ010003683.1:0-25585 GCA_014119065.1 Orius insidiosus
TTTTAAGTAAATTTATCTTGAACAGTGCGTCCTAAAGAAAAAATGAATAAAAAAAATTAAAGAGAATTAAATTTCCAACAGATTTTTAGTGCATTTTTTCAATATCTGTACGGTTTACGATTTACAAGCCTTTGAAAATTAACCTTCTTAATGGTTATACTTCAAAAACCTTCTTACACGGAGAAGGTCAACATTTGATGGACTTTAACGCCTAAAATGTTCAAAATTTTGAAAAAATGAACTACTAGGTGTACAAAACGAAACTCGGCTAAAATCGACAAAATTCAAATTTACCCTGTGGTTGAGTTTCATTTTGTACACCTAATAAATAAAAATTGTAGGAAATTTAATTCTCTATAAATTTGTACTAATTATTTTTTTTCTAGGATGCACCATTTTCGGAAAATAATTTTTTTTTAAATAAATTTATCTTGAAAACGTGCGTCCTAAATAAAAAATGAATAAAATAAAAATTAAAGAAAATTAATTTCCAACAGATTTTATTTTGTGCATTTTTTCAATATATGTAACGGTTTACGATTTACACGCCTTTAAAAATTAACCTTTTTAAAGGTTATGCTTCAATAACCTTCTTACACGAAGAAGGAATAAATTCTTAAAAAAATGAAAGTGCGTCAATCGAAAAATGATCTAAGAAAAAGTTGTTTAAAATAGGGCTTAGAATTCATTAAAAGCATAAAAACATGGGATCCTATTTACAATAACGAAGTTAGCACCTCTTTTTTGCGCCATTCTGTATACCAAACAAAAATCTACCAAATCGAGTTTACATTTAAAAATTTTTTCTAGGACTGTACAGAGATTTTTTTTAAATTGCTTTAAAAAAATATTAGTTGAGAGTAAACATAACGAAAAAAACAAAAGTCGTGAAAATTTGACACGTATATAACTAAGCTTGAAAAAAGTAGACGAGAGTTATCTGTCCTCCGTTAACATAGGCCTCCGGAGACCATAAACCATGAATAGATTATGGGTTTTGGTTTACCCCAACATAAATATTTATTTTTCCCAAAGGCCTGGACTTTATTGCACTAATAGAATTCCCATCAGCGACCCACGCCCCTTCGCTGGCTGGGGAAAAAATTGTAGGTACGTAACTTCAGTTTATTTTCAACGATCGACCTAAATGCCAAATTACCCGGAATTCCTTCCACTTTTCTCCTTCCAAACCTTCCTCCTGAACAGTTTTTCTTAATTTCCAACAACAACTTCGATACGATTCTGTTACGTTTTACTTTTTCAAAGAAAGATATTGTATTACTCTCCAGGTCTGGTTTTGTGAGATTTCCAGATCCAAAAAAAAATTAATTCGCGATTTTTTGGATCCCGCAATACTTCAGGGTAGCAATTTTCATTCGAATTTCAGCGATTTTTAAAACACGCTTTTTTACATCTTCTTTTTTCAGCGCTTTTTAGCTCGGAAATGGCCCATCCTGGAATGAAATTGATTTCGTTTAATTTTTAGGAAAATTAATCACCTTTCATTTTTGTATTATACATTTTTTGCCTACGAAGAACCGTTTTGAAGATACAGGCGAAAAACAGCAAAATGTCACGCACCATCCCAAGGTCAAAATGTTTTTTCTTTTTCTTTCCACTGTTTTTCGCCGCCGTGTAGCACGTGGTGCTGGTCGTACAAAACATTTTATTGAATGAAATTTATAGCAAATTTAATCACCTTTCTTTTTTAACTTATATATTTTGGGCTGAAAATTACCATTTTGAAGATAAAGGCGAAAAACAGCGAAAAGTCACGCTTCATCGCCCAAAAATCAAATTGTTTTTGCACTGTTTTTCGCCGTAGCTTGGTCGCTGTAAGTCAAACAAAAAACTTATTAAACAAATTTTATAGATAATGTAGTCAGCATTCTTTTCTAACTTATAAATTATTTGGCTACGATGTACCGTTTCGGAGAAAAAGCAAAAAACGGGAAATTCCGCCTTCAAACCCTCATGGCCAATGGAGCACAAGGTAGGTTCGGGTTTTTATGTGGGATACACATGGGACCCTACACATTTCCGTAAAAAAAATATCAAAATACCATATTTTTTTATTTTATTTGCCTTTTCGATGTTTGGATTGGCTGGACCATCAAATAAATTATTAGGTGTAGGTACAAAATGAACTCAGCCACAGGGTAAAATGAATTTTGTAGATTTTAGCCGAGTTTCATATTGTACACCTAGTAGTTTATTTTTTCAAAATTTTGAACATTTTAGGCGTTAAAGTCCTTCAAAAGTTGACCTCCGTGTAAGAAGGTTATTGAAGTATGACCATTAAGAAGGTTAATTTTTAAAGGCTTGTAAATCGTAAACCGTTACAGATATTGAAAAAATGCACTAAATAAAATCTGTTGGAAATTCAATTTTCTTTAATTTTTATTCTATTCATTTTTTCTCTAGGACGCACTGTTTTCAAGATAAATTTATTTTTAAAAAAATTATTTTCCGAAAATGGTGCATCCTAGAAAAAAATATTAAGTACAAATTTATAGAAAATTAAATTTCCTACAATTTTTATTTATTAGGTGTACAGAATGAAACTCAGCCACAGGGTAAATTTGAATGTTGTAGATTTTAGCCGAGTTTCATTTTGTACACCTAATATTAAGTCTTGAAAATGTTTAAATCAAAAAGAAATAAAAATTTTTCTGTGGTTGTCAATATGGTAGCTTAATCGTTTGGATGATCAATAAATCTTGTAGAGTTTGATTTATAAGAGCAATCCTTTAGTTTAACGATTCGGCTTAAGATCCGGGGGTTTTCGAAAAGCGAGGGTGAGAAGGTCAGATTTCAAAAGGGGTGAGAAGGGCAAAATCACCAAGAAACCCCCACGTAGAAACGTAATTGCACAATAAACACCATTTATTAGAAAAGCGGAGAACTTTCAGAATACTATTTGTCTTCTTTGTTGTTCCCTCAGACGCATTTCGTGTAAATATTAATGAGCCCTCAAGCTTCCCGTAATTAGTAGCTGGAGAAGGGTTGTCCAGAAATCTCGGCAATTTATTAGATGTTCAATCAGTTTGGGAGGACTCAGGTGGTCGACAGTATCAACACATTTCACTGTCCCTCCCGCCCTTCACCACCCGAAAACCTCCATCCTTAATTCCTCCTTAGCCTTCATTACACAAACTCTTCCTCTAATCTTAAAATCAAGCAACCGTTTTAATTAGTCTCCCTCACAAAATTTTAATCACTTCAACAAATTGTAATTTGCAAACACTCTCTCTTTTTTTGGGTAGATTTTTTTTTTCTTCGAAATCAAGTTATTGAAATTTTTCTTTTTTTTTCACCAAAAAGACGCGGATTTTCCCGGTTTTTCGCTTGTTCCTCCAAAACGGTTCGTATGAGACAAAAAATGATAGAGTTAGAAAAGAAAGCTGACTAAATTTACAATAAATTTTGTTCAATAAAATGTTTTGTACGACCAATGGCACCTGAGTTACACAGCGGTGAAAAACAATGCTAAAAAAAATTGTTGTCGGTATTCTGGCTCCTTTAACTTCGGTATTCTGGCTCCTTTAACGCTGGTATTCTGGCTCATTTAACGACGGTATTCTGGCTCCTAACGACTGTTTTCTGGCTCCTTTAACTTCGGTATTATGGCTCATTCAACGACGGTTTTCTGGCTCATTTAACGACGGTTTTCTGGCCCATTTACACGATATTCTGGCTCCGAACGACTGTATTCTGGCTCCTTTAACTTCGGTATTCTGGCTCCTTTAACGACGGTTTTCCGGCTCATTTAACGACGGTTTTCTGGCTCATTTAACTTCGTTATCCTGGCTCCTTTAACTTCGGTATTCTGGCTCCTTTAACTTCGGTATTCTGGCTCCTTTAACGCTGGTATTCTGGCTCATTTAACGACGGTTTTCTGGCTCCTTTAACGTCGGTACTCTGCCTCCTTTAACGTCGGTACTCTGCCTCCATTAACTTCGGTATTCTGGCTCCTTTAACTTCGGTATTCTGGCTTCTTTAACGCCGGTTTTCTGGCTCATTTAACTTCGTTATTCTGGCTCCTAACGACTGTATTCTGGCTCCTGTAACGCTGGTATTCCGGCTCTTTAACGACGGTTTTCTGGCTCATTTAACATCGTTATTCTGGCTCCTTTAACTTCGGTATTCTGGCTCCTTTAACGCCGTTTTTCTGGCTCATTTAACTTCGGTAATATGGCTCCTTTAACGCTGGTATTCTGGCTCATTTAACGACAGTTTTCTGGCTCCTTTAACGTCGGTACTCTGCCTCCTTTAACGTCGGTACTCTGCCTCCTTTAACTTCGGTATTCTGGCTCCTTTAACTTCGGTATTCTGGCTCCCTTAACGCCGTTTTTCTGGCTCATTTAACTTCGTTATTCTGGCTCCTAACGACTGTTTTCTGGCTCCTTTAACTTCGGTATTCTGGCTCCTTTAACGCCGGTTTCTGGCTCATTTAACTTCGTTATTCTGGCTCCTAACGACTGTTTTCTGGCTCCTTTAACTTCGGTATTCTGGCTCCTTTAACGCCGGGTTTCTGGCTCATTTAACTTCGTTATTCTGGCTCCTAACGAC
Organism: Orius insidiosus; assembly: GCA_014119065.1. NCBI lineage: Eukaryota > Metazoa > Arthropoda > Insecta > Hemiptera > Anthocoridae > Orius > Orius insidiosus. Next base: position 4,573 of record JACGAQ010003683.1, read on the forward strand.
TGTATTCTGGCTCTTGTAACGCTACTATTCTGGCTCATTTAACGCTGGTATTCTGGCTCATTTAACGACGGTTTTCTGGCTCATTTAACCACGTTATTCTGGCTCCTAATGACTGAGAAAGCTGACTGAATTTACAATAAATTTTGTTCAATAAAATGTTTTGTACGACCAATAACGCCTGAGTTACACAGCGGTGAAAAACAATGCTAAAAAAAATTGTTGTCGGTATTCTGGCTCCTTTAACTTCGGTATTCTGGCTCCTTTTACGCCGGTTTTCTGGCTCATTCAACTTCGTTATTCTGGCTCCTAACGACTGTATTCTGGCTCCTGTAACGCTGTTATTCCGGCTCATTTAACGACGGTTTTCTGGCTCATTTAACTTCGTTATTCTGGCTCCTAACGAATGTATTCTGGCTCCTTTAACGCTGGTATTCTGGCTCATTTAACGACGGTTTTCTAGCTCCTTTAACGTCGGTACTCTGCCTCCTTTAACGTCGGTACTCTGCCTCCTTTAACTTCGGTATTCTGGCTCCTTTAACGCTGGTATTCTGGCTCCTTTAACGTCGGTATTCTGGCTCCTGTAACGCTGGTATTCTGGCGTAAATAAACTTCCTTTACATTCGTTTGAATAAAACTTTTTGTGCGACCAACGGCTACGTGCCGGCGAAAAACAATGCTTAAAAAATGACAATTTTTTTTGACAAACATTTGATGAGAAAGTTACCCTGTCAGGAGCAGCTCACTAAACTTTAGTGTAGCAAACGCATTTAAAACTTTTTTAAATATGAGAATGGATAATGCAAAAAGTGGAAGTTCGGACTGCATAGTCAATTTTGTTCAAATAACTTGAAAAATTGCTAAACTTTTTTTTTTACTGATAATTATAGCTATCGCTATTCATGAATAATTAGTTTCAGGATGAAAAACGTACCCGAATAAATATGAAAAGGACAAATGTCGACTTGGGAAACGTTCAAAAATACCTTTCATTTCAGGGAAAAGGCTCTCCATCACAATTTTCATGGGAATGAAAGTGGAGAGGATTTTAAAACTAAAGAGTATAATTAAAGAAAAGGACGAGACTACGTGGGGCTAATTAAACCAGATAAACGATCTTCTCAGCAATTCCTCTTTCTCCCTCAAGTTTTTTACTTTTTCCCTCTTCAACTTTTTAAATAGAGTTATCCGCAAAAACTGAAAAAGAGAAAAGTATAATAATCACAAAATCATTCAAAATCCTTAAAACAATTTGGTCCAGGAAGCCTTGAAAGGATGTGAAAGAAACTGGCCTCACAGTGGGGAATAGCGATAATTTTTCATCGATAATAAATGTTTAGTACAGCCATACCACATGGCTACCCAGTATAGGAAAACTGATTAGTGAATTTGCCGATCATGAGGTTGTCTGTGGTGCCGGCCGTCCGTCGCAAATTTCATTCGGCAAATTCACCAAATTTTTACAGGTTCTTCCTTTTGTAGAAACTTAAAAAATGACAAGATTTTTTTTAAGAAATTCGCAAAAATGGTGGAGATATTATGTTGTCTAAAGTTCAGATTTATCGGCCGCCTTTGTTTTTCCACATTCTTATCTGATTTTCACCAAATTTTGTTAGGATCTTACCTTGATAGCTGTCTTAAAAATTACGTGCTATTTTTCGAATTTCACAAAAATGGCCGAGATATACATTAGGTGTACAAAATGAAACTCAGCCACAGGGTAAATTTGAATTTTGTAGATTTTAGCCGAGATTCATTTTGTACACCTAGTAGTTCTTTTTTCAAAATTTTAAACATTTTAGGCGTTAAAGTTCATCAAAAGTTGACCTTCTCCGTTTAAGAAGGTTATTGAAGTATAACCATTAAGAAGGTTAATTTTTAAAGGCTTGTAAATCGTAAACCCTTACATATATTGAAAAAATGCACTAAATAAAATCAGTTGGAAATTCAATTTTCTTTAATTTTTATTCTATTCATTTTTTCTCTAGGACGCACTGTTTTCAAGATAAATTTTTTTCAAAAAAAAATTATTTTCCGAAAATGGTGCATCCTAGAAAAAAATTATTAAGTGCAAATTTATAGAGAATTAAATTTCCTACAAGTTTTATTTATTAGGTGTACAAAATGAAACTCAGCCTTTCATTTTGTACACCCAATACTTCCCCTCTGTTATACTTCCCTCCTGAAACTATACCCCCTTTATTCTCCCGCCTCCAATTTACTTCCATATCCATTATACTTCCCTCTTTAATACTTACCCCCCTTGATACTCCCCCCTCCTTCTCTTTGAGTGTTTTCGTTTCCTTTATTTGGTGAAACATGAAAATCAAAAGTTTTGAGGTAAAAGTCGACTAAATCTTTGTCAGTTTCATACTGGATTCGGACTCTGCACCCAATATTGCACAAAATGGTTTACTCTGGGTGCCTTTTTTGACATAAACGCCCTTTCTTCGGCGAAAATCACCCGTTTTGGCATAATAATCGATTAAATCTAGTTGAAAATTTGTATCTGATTTGAGATTCATGAAAGTTTTCGTGAAGGAATAGCGACTCCGTAATAGCATTCACGTTAAGCCACAATCGAAAGGAGGAAGAGCCTATAGCTAAAACGAATTTAGAGTTTGAAAGGAAAGGGGCACTTGGCTCTAAAATTTGGAGCTCAACAACAAGCGGCTTCCCAAAGAATTGAAACCTGTATCCCAAGAGCGTTCCTTTCTGAATAATTTATATATTGCTTTTCTCTCCCCTTGCTCTAATTCTCGAGTCCAATTAGCCTTTCTCCCTCTCACCCACTCGCCACTTTTTCCGTCTCTCTCGGCTAAACGATTCTCGTTGTATTAATGAACCGACTTTATTTTCAACACGGTTGCACAACAACTAACAACATTGTATAATTGGAACGGCCGGAGGAATGATAATCAACTCCCGTTAAAGGGCCAGTTAAATATAGGAATTTCTAACGATTATGAAGTTTTAATTAATTTTCAAGTTAGTTACTTGAGATGTACTCAATCTTATACATGTGGATGCGTTATTGTAGGCACAGTTTCCTTCGCAGATTAGAAGGTAATTTGAAATCAAAGAAGAACTTTACGGCAAAGCATTTAGTCCTAGAGAAAGTACTGGTTTGAAGAGCTTCCAACGAAAACTTCCTTAAAGAGAGGTATCTATACAGGGTGTCCGGAACACATGGCAAGCGTCTGGGAGAGCGTTAAAAAGTGGTTTTACGAAAAAAGTTAAATGTAAACCCCCCTTTAAATCAAAGAATTTGATGGTGTAGTTTAAAATCCGCCTGGATATACAGGGTGTCCCAGACACAACCTAACTTCGTTTTTCAAATAAGAACCCCTATTTTTATTTCAGGTTCGTAATCTACGCAAAATTTCAAGTAGATTTGAGTACTCATATGACGATTTTGGACAACTTTTAAAAATGTCAAAATTTAGCGTTTTTTGTGCTAAAATCCGTTAAAAATTGACCTAGGAGACTAGTTTTTTTTTAATTCCACTTATTTTTTCCCGAAGAATCCAACTGTCTCAAATTTGAGCATCTTCGCATTCTGCATCACGAGATTTCGTCGCTATTGGCCTTTTTTCAAGTTTAACTCCAAATTCCATACTTCAAAAATGGAAATTAGCGATTTGTTGACGGAATTTTAATTTTTGATGCATAAACACAAAAGACGCTGTAGCTCTTTCAAATTTGTGGTCCGAAAGAAAAATTCCTTTCAACAAGTGCTAATTTTCATTTCTGAACTAAAAATTTGGGTTCTAACTTGAAAAAAGGCCATTAGCGACGAAATCTCGTGATGCAGAATGCGAAGATGCTCAAATTTGAGACAGTTGGACTCTTCGGGAAAAAAAAGTGGAATTAAAAAAAAAACGAGTCTCCTAGGTCAATTTTAACGGATTTTAGCGCAAAAAAACGCTAAATTTTGACATTTTTAAAAGTTGTCCAAAATCGTCATATGAGTACTCAAATCTACTTGAAATTTTGCGTAGATTACGAATCTGAAATAAAAAATAGGGGTTCTCATTTGAAATAACGAAGTTAGGTTGTGTCTGGGACACCCTGTATATCCAGGCGGATTTTAAACTACACCATCAAATTCTTTGATTTAAATTAAGGGGGGTTTACATTTAACTTTTTTTCGTAAAACCACTTTTTAACGCTCTCCCAGACGCTTGCCATGTGTTTCCGGACACCCTGTATATAGGAGGGGAAAGTATAACGTAGGGGACGTAAAACGTAGGGGAAGTATATGGGAGGGGAAGTATAACGGAGTGGGAAGTATATGGGAGGGGAAGTATACGGAGGGGGATATATATGGGAGGGGAAGTATAACGGAGGGGGATATATGGGAGGGGAAGTATAACGGAGGGGGAACTATATGGGGGAAGTATAACAGAGTGGGAAGTATGGGAGGGGAAGTATAATGGAGGGGAAGTATAGTGAGGAGTTTAACAGAGGGTGAAGTATAACGGAGAGGGAAGTATAAGGGAACGAAAGTATAACGGAAGGGGATGTATAAGGGAAAGTATAAAGGAGAATTTTCCAAGTTTGTTTTTTCGAAAAATTTTCTAAGTTTATTTTGGAAAAATTTTCCGAGTTTTGCTTTTTACCAATAATTTTCCGAGTTGTTTTTTTTTTTCGAAAAATTTTCCGGTTTTTTTTCGAAAAATTTTCTAAGTTTTTTTTTTCAAAAATTTTTAAAAGTTTTTTTTTTTCGAAAAATTTTCCGGGTTTTCCTTTTATTTTTTTTTTGAAAAATTTTCTAAGTTTTTTTTGAAAATTTTTCAAGTGTCAAGGTAGAAAATGGGCTCTTTGGCCTAAGGGATGTGACTCTCGTAATGGGTAGAAATACGAAATTTCTCCCTACTAAATAGAATTAATAATTAAAAATGGCAATTTTTTTACACCAAAAATTCTTAAAAATATAAGGAGTAATTGGTAAAAACTTAGTGAAAATCGGATAAACGGTTCGGCCGCAGCGAATTTTTTAAAACTTCAATCAGACATATCTCCGCCATTTTTTCGAAATTCAAAAATCGATTTTCACCAATTACTACTTATATTTTTTAAGAATTTTTGGTGTAAAAAAATTGCCACTTTTTAATTATTATTATTTTTTTTTAGTAGGGAGAAATTTATACTTCTACCCATTACGAGAGGCACATCCCTAAGCCAAAGAGCCCATTATTTCTACCTTGACACTTAATTTTCCCAAGGATTCTATCACAAATATTCAAAACTTTTGTTTCTAGGAATAAGGTAAAGTTGCTGGTCCACTTGGGACACCCCAAAACTATTTACAAATGTTAAAAAACGACCATGAAAATGATAAAAGTAGTGCACGTAAACCGCTTGACAAAGGAAACAACAATTTTGGCTTAGGTGAGAGGAATTTGAAAGGATATATCACACGAGTATGCTAATGGGCTTTGTGTAAATGGCCGTGTGATTTGCAATGACTGTACCGGGTGGATTTAGTCCGGAAGATCCTAGAGATAACGCGGGAAATGACGGGACGGGGTGCTGTTTAGGATGCTGTCGCTCGCCACCTCTCTACCGACTGGAATTTCGTATTGGAAGTCCGATGGTCCCGGAATTCCAAACCCAACCTACCTCGATACCCAATACTCACATTCTACCTATTCAAGGCGGAGTGAAAGCAAAAGGGATGAGAAGTAAAAAGAGAAAAAAAAAACCTCTCTCTTTTCTAAATCCACAAAGTGGGGAAGTTCGCTAACACTTTTCTTTTTTCCCTTTTCTTCCAGTGACTTTTTTTTGTCCCTCAAAATAACAAACAATAAGGCTTTTTTCTTTATCGAAGAATTCAATTTAGCACAGATTCAAAATATAAATACAAAGCGATTCATTTTAAATATAATACAATTTATTGAGAACTTATGAAATACATATTTTAAAAAGATAGCGTTAAATAATATAGGTGTACAAATTGAAACTCGGCTAAAATCTACAAAATTCAATTTACCCTGTGGCTGGGTTTCATTTTGTACACCTAATAAATAAAAATTGTAGAAAATTAATTCTCTATAAAGTACTTAATTATTTTTTTCTAGGATGCACCATTTCGGAAAATAATTTTTTTTTAAATAAATTTATCTTGAAAACAGTGCGTCCTAAGAAAATAATGACCCTGCGGTAGCAGGACTAAAAGGTAGATTTCTTTTCATGATTAAAATTAAATGTATAAACACAAAATATATAATTATGTTATAAAAATGATGATATAAGAAAAATTGCGCCACTGAGCCCCTAGAAAAACATCTGATAATTTTATTAATAAAATATTTAATAATTTCCCGGTATAAATTCAAATTTTTTTAAAGTTTAGCTAGTTCAATATTTTGCGCCTGGCTCGTCCAAACCTGCTTTAATTAATTTTTTACACGCCCTCGCAGAGGTCTTAAAGTTTTTTTTTGCAAAAGGACTAGGATTTCAATAGAAAATGCCAATTTTGTCTTTTAAGCCCTAAGTAAAGTAGGTGAATCGCTGGTCCGATTTCAGCCATTAACGAACTCGTCCGAGCTATTGAGATAAAAGCTCTAAATACCGGATATCGTCACCCTCACATTAAAATTGCTCCAGTTATCGTGCTAATATATATATATATAGCTATTTTAAAACCCTCTTAAGAAATCATAGAGGCATTCAAAACCTCATGAAGCATCCTTTCCGATGCTTCATGAGATGATGCATTAGGAGGTTTATTTTTCGCTCTCTTAAGAAGTCTGGATGTCTCATGAGTTCAGAAAAATATCCGAGTGAAAAACAGGGATATATTTTTTTCTAACTTGAAGAGGGTGGGCTTCGTCTCCCAGACCCCCGTCTTCAATACAATCTCGGCGTCAACCGCTTCCCCCCCCCATTTCGTCTTCTCTCATCCCTCTTGCCTATGCCGCTCGGGTAATTTGCATATCATTAATTTTATTACGATTCATTAAATTTTTTTTTTCAACCCTAATGTGTGACATACCGATTTTCTTATTTTTTCGCCCTCTATTAAGTGGTCCTAGTGGTCCAGACCCCCGCCTTCAATACAAACTCGGCGTCAACCCTCCCCCCCCCATTTCTTCTTCTCTTATCCCTCTTGCCTTTGCCGCTCGGATTATTTGCATATCATTAATTATATTACGATTCATTAAATTTTTTTTCAACCCTAATGTGTGACATACCGATTTTCTTATTTTTTCGTCCTCTATTAAGTGGTCCTAACCTCATTTTTTCCTTAATAAGAGTCTTCAAAACTCTTTGCCATCTCCGAGAGCGCCCCTTCCCCACCGCCCGCAAGAGGCGATCCATCCTTCTCAACCGACAGACGCGGATTCACGTTAATTTGCGTATCAACCAATGACATCTAATTAGCATAATTTTAATTATTCGAATTATTACGACGTGTTACACATCAATTTTCAGGAAATTTGGAGACGAATTTAATCGTGATGACTAAATTTTGATAACTCGTAATTTATTTCTGACAGGGTGGTACCCCCGATAGACGGTTTTAGGAAATGGTCTTCCTGACCCCTTAACGTTAATTTAACCAGCGATCTTAATCGCTCTTAAGTCTATGGGGCCGTTCGGACATCCGGAAGTACGTCGCTTTTTTCTTCCGGAATGCCTTATACTTTATAGCCACAATTTTCATCGGACTTTCAAAATGGCGGCGATCTGTCTGTCTGTAGTATTATGTCATATGTGCTACGGCCGTACAACTAGAAAACAAACTTCCCCTTTACACCAATGACCTACTCTGATAATATTTAATATTAATTTTTGGCCCCTCATAAATTTCCAAAATTTGACCTTGACTATTCAAAAAACCAAATTTAGCCATTTTTGATTCCACCCTTTCCACAGTCTGTTATATTGTAGTGGGTGGGGGGAGGGTCAATATTATTGAAACTACCCCCCCCCCCTCTATGGTGCTCCTACTTACGGGGGAAAAACAAAAAAAAAAAACTTTTCAAAATAAATTCAGAAAAATAATCTGAGAGATTTATCTCAAGGAATTTTCGAACTTCGAAAAAATGGCGGAGTTTAGGATTAGATTTTATTTTTCTTAGCGTCCGGGGGTTAAAAACCGTGACCTCAATTTTGAACACGCAGTAACCGACTCCCTATTTAACAACCACCTTAAAGTTTTAGTTCAATCAGGGCAGCAAAGATTCCTCGATGTGAAAAAAAAGCTTAATTTTAGTTAATAACAAACTGCTGTCGGGTCACCTAGATGTGTAAAAATAAAAGTCCAGATTAAAAATCCAGCCTTGGCTTTACAATCATACGGGCACCTGGCGGTAAATCTTTACTTAAGTCTGAAAAATTGAAAATTCGACCTTTTAACGACTTCTATCTGTATTAATTTGAATAATTGGGTCATTTTACATCAATTAATGACTAAATACGCAAGTAAATTAACTGGAAATGTATTTTAACCTTCAACAATAAAAAATATCGGTGGTCCTAATTTGAAATTCCCGCGCTAATAGACGTAGATTACGATTGTATTATTCAGCTTGAACTGAAATCCGATTGCTCTATTTCTTTAGTTTAAAGTCTAAAATGACTCCCTGTAAAATCTGGAAGCAAAATTTCCAGCCTTTCAGACGCAAAGAAAAGAAAAAGAAAATTTCTTATCTGATAAGAACGCCTTCAACGCTTATATCACTGATTTAAATATTAATCACAGTCTGTTCTCTGATCAGATAACGTTATTTTCTTTAAATTTTTCATACGGCAGAATGGCTGATGAATGTTTTGCTTCGAGACTTTACAGGACTTTAAAGGTTGACAGGAATTTGGTGAAAATCGGACTCTTTACCAGACAACAACGTTATGATTAATTTTTTTTCAATATTTCGCTTTGAAATTTTACAAGGAATTATTTACTATCTTCACCGAAAGAATTAATATAACAATTATTGGCAGTCAATTATTAAACAATCGACGCTGATTTAATTCCGGCGGGAACTGTAAAAATTCAAACGTCTACAAACTAAGTTAATTATTTCTGAAGATGAAAGACGATTGGTTGATGCAATTTTGTGCTTCTATCGTAAAATAATTACTGAACGATAGTAAAATCATGTATTTAATGGTTTAGAAGCATTAAAACTAGTTTAAATTAAAAATTTCAAGAATTCAATGAAGTGCTCCGGGTTCGGGGCAGAAGACTTGGTAATCTACCAAGGGGTCAGGAAGACCCAGTAACAGGAAACGCCTCATCGGTAGTATCATGCACCCCGGACAAACTTAAGATCAAAGAAGATCTTGGATCAAATTGACAAGACGGGGTCCAGATGACCCAGCTCCATGGGACACTTTTTCCTGACAAATCTTCAATAAAGTAAGGAATATAAGCTGAAAATTTAGTTATGATGTGACCAACGGTACGGCCGCAGCAGAATTTTCAAATCTTTCGACAGACAGATCTCCGCCATTTTTTCGAAGTTCGAAAATTCCTTGAGTTAAATCTCTCAGATTTAATTTTTTGAATTTATTTTGAGAAATTTTTTTTTTTTTTTTTTTTTTTTTTTTTTTTCGTTTTTTCCCCTTAAGTTGATGCTGGTCAAATTGACCCCATGGGGTCAGGAAGACCCAGTTCCAGAAAACACCTCTTCGGTAGTGTCATGCACCTTGGACAAACTAAAGATCTATTAGGATCTTGGGTCAAATTGACCTGACGGGGTCTGGAAGACCCAGCTCCATGAGATACTTTTTCCTAGCAAATCTTCATAAAGTAAGGAATATTAGCTGAAAATTTGGTGATGATGTGACCATCGGTACGGCCGCAGCACAATTTTCAAATCTTTCGACAGACAGATCTCCGCCATTTTTTCGAAGTTCGAAAATTCCTTGAGTTAAATCTCTCAGATTTATTTTTCTGAATTTATTTTGAGAAGTTTTTTTTTTTTTTTTTTTTTTTTGGTTTTTCCCCCTTAAGTTGGTGCTGGTCAAATTGATCCGACGGGGTCAGGAATACCCTGTTCCAGGAAACCCCTCTTTAGTAGTATCACTCGAATTGGAAAATATATCACTGGTCAAATTGACCCCATGGGGTCAGGAAGACCCAGTTCCCGAAAACACCTCTTCGGTAGTGTCATGCACCTTGGACAAACTAAAGATCTATTAGGATTTTGGGTCAAATTGACCCGACGGGGTCTGGAAGACGCAGCTCTATGAGATACTTTTTCCTAACAAATCTTCAATAAAGTAAGGAATATTAGCTGAAAATTTGGTGATGATGTGACCAACCGGCAGCAGCACAATTTTCAAATCTTTCGACAGACAGATCTCCGCCATTTTTTCGAAAATTCGGAAATTATCTTGGACCCATTACTTGGTCAAAACAGTAAAAGACGTCGAGAAAGAGAAAAAAAGAATTTTACATTTTATTCCCGGAGGGGTGAAAAAAGTTTGTTCTAAAAATAGACTCGGCTAGTCCGTAAATCAAACAAAGGCTGACAGGTCACACGGATATCGGATATAAAAAAAAAATGAAAAAATTAATTGCATCTAATCGAAATGAAAATCCCACCATCGAAGAGGACGGGTTGAGACTTAAAAAATGATATGTCATTTGACGAAGTTTCCATAAAAATTAAAGGAATAAAAATAAACCTTAATGATATGCAAATTAGGGCAGACGAGCCATGGCGGGTCGTGAAGAAAGCGAATCCATCAAGGAGTTTGCAACCCAAAAACGGGGCTTCCTAAATTCCCCTCTGTTAATTTTTTCCCACTAGAACTTAGACAGGAGGGGTGTTTTTTAAAAGACTCTTGAGGCATCAAGATCTTTCAAGAGGCCGAAAGAAATACGGGGACTTCTCATGAGTGTTTTAATATATCCTGGATGCTTTAAGAGTTTTGGGAGCTATATATATATATAATATTTTCAACTGAGGATGGTTTTGGGGTCCAGGAGGTATGAAACGAAAAACGTATAGAAAATTTTTTGAATCTGCGACTACTTGGTACATTACAATAGGTAGATTTTTGAAGAAAAGAAATCTACCTAAAACGAAACGTTTTTTTACATAAGCGGGGGTCCATTCAAAGATCGTTTGATTAATTTTAATCTCCAAATCTTTGCTCAAGAAAAAGAAGAAAGAGGGGATGGGAATTGGACTTTTAAAGCAAAAACAGTTTAATAATGAATGCCTGTTTTAACTTCTTTGGAGAAGTTATTGTGATACCCTCCACGTCGGGTTTTTGGTGTAAAAAATTGCCACTTTTTAATTATTTTTTTATTTAGTAGGGAAAAATTTCCTACTTCTACGCTTTAGAGAGGCACATCCGTAGGCCAAAGAGCCCATTATTTCTACCTTGACACTTCAAAAAAAAAAAAAAAAAAAAAAGAACTTCGAAAATTAAAAAAAAAAAAACGCAAATTTATAAAAGAAAACCCGGAAAATTAAAAAAAAAAACTCGGAAAATTTTTCGAAAAAACAAACTTAATTTTTCGAAAAAAACTCGGAAATTTTTTCGAAAAAAAAAAAACTTATACCTATTTCTTGAAAAAACTTAGAAAATTTGTCAAAAAACAAACTTGGAAAATTTTTAGAAAAAAAAAACTTCCCCCTCCCTTATACTCCCCCTTTCTTATACTTCCCCTTCCTTATACTTCCCCCCCCCTTTATACTTTAGTTCCCTTATACTTCCCCCTCCTTTATACTTTAGTTCCTTATACTTCCCCTGACCTATACTTTCCCCTCTGTTATACTTCCTCCTCCGTTGTACGTCCCCTCTGTTATACTTCCTCCTCCGTTGTACGTCCCTCCGTTATACTTCCCCCTCCTATATTGTTACTTCTCTATATTGTTACTATATTGTTACTGGAAGTTTTCGTTGGAAGCTCCTCAAACAAGTACTTTTCTCCCATTTTTACCTAGATAGTCCCTGCTCATTTCTACCGAACCCTTCAGCGTTTTCATTATTCATGTTATTGGGCCGGACTTTATTGGCTGACCCCCCTCTCCACTACTTGGCCAGTAAAAAGCCTCATTTTGGCTGCTACGCGACTTCCTCGTCTACCTAGACAGTAGAGGAACCTGGTGGTGAAGCTCATGAACTATTTATGATTATGGTGGAAAATGTTATACTTTGTATAATTGAAACGAGGGGCACGCCCTCTGCAGCCTTCGTCCGCCGACAGGCGGGGAGGGAAGGGAAGAACGCGTATAATAACAATCCCACGGAGATGAGGGTTACTTTAACATTCCGTAATTTTATTGTTAATTATAGAAAGGGAAATAACAGTTTAGTAGTGATTAGTATATAAATTAATTTTCAGCCATGATCGTTGGATCTTTGTTGATACTAATTCATATCTAATCATGTGTTCTTTGATCTATAAAGCTATTTTACAACATGGCCTAATTTAATAAATTGATTGAGCGTCATTCTGGCGTGCACTGATGATCCCGACGGTAATTTCCGTAAAAAATTACTTAATTATCCTCCCAGTTTTTAAATTGATCCGATTTTTGGGGGATGAAGGCTGGAGGGAAATGAGGGAAAGTTTGTTACTCCTGTGGCACTTAACCCCACTCCGCAGGGCCCTTCACGAGTCCCCTTCTCCGACGGAAATTGCTTCGACCTGATAGCTTCCTCCGGATCTCATGTACCGCCCCGAAACTGACCTCTAATCCGAGTTTTACCTTCCCCGGGAACTCGTCGGCTTTTTCGGACCCGCATGAAACATAAATAAAATCCACATGTAGTTTCAAAACTAATTTTACGCCCGGATTAAATCAGTTCACCGGCGAAGGGTGTGGTTGAAAAATGGAGATAATGGGACCCTAATAGATGGGCCCTTTGGACCATCTCCAGAGAATCCAAGGATTATGCAGGATCATCTTATCTTCACTGCTGCTTCTAAAATTCCATCCCCTCTTCAATTTTTATTTTAACTAATTTTACTGTAAATTAGTTTTTTAAAGTTTATTCAATTACGCCTTTAACAATTCTATTTTCGACAAAGATCGAGTTTGTTCTTCCAAAGTCTGTATCCGAGAAAGATAGCGTGAAATCGAAATCCAATGCGGGGACCTTTGAAATCGCTCGCCATAAATTCAATTTCCTTTTTTCCCTTCTTTTTTTCGAAACGAAAAAAGCCCATTTGAACTTTTCCTAACAAAAAGAATTAGACAAAATTAACCAAACATTTTTAATCAATTTTTTAAGTGAAAAAAAAACCTTTATTTTAGAAAAATGCCATAAAATCAATCAAATGAAATTGTATCATTAATAATGACCCTGCGGTAGCAGGGACTAAAAGGTAGATTTCTTTTCATGATTAAAATTAAAATGTATAAACAAAATATATAATTATGTTATAAAATGATGATATAAGAAAATTGCGCCACTGAGCCCCTAGAAAAACATCTAATTTTATTAATAAAATATTTAATAATTTCCCGGTATAAATTCAAATTTTTTAAAAGTTTATAGTTCAATATTTTGCGCCTGGCTCGTCCAAACCTGCTTTAATTAATTTTTTACACGCCCTCGCAGAGGTCTTAAAGTTTTTTTTTGCAAAAGGACTAGGATTTCAATAGAAAATGCCAATTTTGTTTTAAGCCCTAAGTAAAGTAGGTGAATCGCTGGTCCGATTTCAGCCATTAACGAACTCGTCCGAGCTATTGAGATAAAAGCTCTAAATACCGGATATCGTCACCCTCACATTAAAATTGCTCCAGTTATCGTGCTAATATATATATATATATATATAAACTTTTCAACTGAGGATGGTTTTGGGGTCCAGGAGGTATGAAACGAAAAACGTATAGAAAATTTTTTGAATCTGCGACTACTTGGTACATTACAATAGGTAGATTTTTGAAGAAAAGAAATCTACCTAAAATTATGGCTAAACTTTGCTGGAAAGGTAAACCTTAAAATTTTTTTATAACACCAAAAAAGTAATACCAACCAAAAGAGAAAAAATATAATTAAAATTTTTTATTTAATTTCTTCTGGAAGGACGGGGATGGAAAAAAACCGAATGCTCCTTTTCTTTCTCTCTGAGACGTCGGTGTCGTAGATTTCCGGTTTGGGGAGGTTTCCGAGGTGTCATGAATCCCTTGTTTACAATCCCCTTCATCTCGAGTGTTTTTACGAGTGTTATAACTGTAGCTGAGTTTATGCCGCACATTCTGCTCTCAGCAAGATCAACAATCACCGCCGAAAATCAATATTTTCCATAAACAAAAAATTTTATGAAGTTAAAAAATGGAGAAATAAAAAAGAAAACAACGTTTCATCGCGAAGGGTGTTTTCATCCGATGTTTATCTACCTCCCAGATTTTAACCTAAAACAAATAGAAGAGGTTGTAAAGTGGATGAAAAGAGAGGAGATGAGTGGGAAAGGGGGGCTTTTTATCGCGTTGAGAGGAAGTAGGATTTCGCAAACAACAGGAAACACCTCTGTCACACACCTTCCGGGAGATAAGTCGGCTTTTTCCACACTTTTTTTTCAGATCCCTCTTTTTTTTTACGGTTTTACATACCGAAACGTAAAAAAGTCATAATAAAAAAATTAGGGTCACCTAATGGAATTTTAGAGACGGTAATTTTATTTTTACAAGCCTTACTCTCCTTGCGGCGTACAAAAATTTGCCTCAGACCACTCTTTAAACCAGATGCCCCTGGCATCCTCCAAAGAATAAAAAAAAATACCTAACTCCCAAACTTAAAATTCTGAAATAAACTACAATGTTTATATTAAAATAGGTAAGGAGGGAGAGAGAACGTCGAAAAAATTCGACGACCGGTTTCGGCCTAATAGGCCTCATCAGGTTGATTATTTCCTTGTTTTTATTCCCTTTTCTATGTTACTAGGCACTTTCGCACGGCTTTGGGGGGGTCTGTGGTCCTCATTAGCTATTTTAATAATTAACATTTGAATTTGTGTTTAGTCACCAGCGTTATCTACACTGTTTAAAAGGATATTTTATATTCAAACTTCATTATTAACGTTTTAAAATTGTTTTTCAGAAGACTCATGGGGTACGAAAGTATTCTGCTGCTCAGAGGACGCTTGCAATGATGCACAGGGCGAGATCGACCATCTTTCTTACCGCCCCGTTAATCCTACTTGTCCGGCAAGTCTTCAATATTATCTACTAAGGTTCTTCCTCAATCCGAAGGACCGTAAACACGCTTAACCTCTGACTCAAACAAGCATTCAAAATTTCACCTTTTATTTTTCGATTTGAAAAAAAAAATTTTACTCTACATTTTTACATCGATTTTTTTATGGAGCGATTATTTAAAAAAGCTTTAATTGAAACTAGTTATAAGATTAGAAATAAGGCTATAAATTAAGAATTTTATTAATTTTAGGGCAATTGTTTTTATTTTTAATGTATGGAAGTTTTAGATTTTTCCATCATGATTTTTAAAGTTTTATAGTGTGTGCTTATCCGTAGTTCGATTCGAGAAAAGTTTACGAGTCCCCCACCCTATTTCGTATCGTTTTGCTTCAGTCCGGAATATAAACGGCACCAGACCTTCCATTCGCCCGATAGAGAGCATTTATGACTTTCCATTTTAGAATTTTAAAAAAGTAGGTACTTAAAAAACGGAGGTCCCATAAGGATTTTAGGTGATAACGTATTCAGGGAGCGATAAAGGAAGAGGATAATTAGAGGGGAGATAACGTGACCAAGGTCGTAAGTAGCCTCCGGGGAATGACAATTGCCTTTGGATGTACTCCAGGAGCAAAAAAAAGATCAGATATCCCAGCGAAAAGGCAAAGTTACCTTTAGTCTTAGAAATAAATAGTTAAGCCAAAATAATTTAAGAAAATTTAAAAAATAATTTAGAAACATAAAATATGAGGATGAAAAGCCCAAAACATTTTTTTTATAAGTGAAAATCGGTCGGGAAGGTCCCGGGAATCTTTAATTTCCACCAATGGAAGGTAGATTTGATCCTTATTTGACTACATGTTGAACAAGAAAAAAGCGCACCTAGTGGATATTGCGTAAACTACAATATTACTTCCTTATCGTATTGTCGTTGGCGTTTACTTTTCGGTCTTTATTTTTGCACCAACATCTTATATGACTTTTTTTCCCTCTGAATTCCCAATTTCAGAAACTAATTTTTCCAGTCATTTTCCACCCTTTGGAGAATGAAATTTAACGCCCTGTAGGGTATAAAAAGACTTCTTTTTTATTTTTTTTAAAGGATTTAAATTTGATTGAATGATATACTCAAACAAGGATCAATGGAAAATCCCTTTGTAACATCCTCAAATCCTACCTCACTTTTCCCGACCGTAACATCGTTACAAACGTGTCCTTAATTCACTTAACGTTAACCATAGGATTATCGGATTCGGGACACGTTAACCTTCCATGGGGGGTGGAAGCTCACTGTTCCGGTAAATCCTCATCTCCATAAAAAAAAATGTTTAGGCCCTTTTTTTATTTATCCCCCCTCCCAAAAAAGCAGTCTTTTGGTGCAAAACAGGTTATTTAAGCCTAGTCTTTCATAGAGAAGCTGATTTGTGATCGTCTGAAAGTTTTAAAAATAATCAAAAAATCATTGAATGAATGTTTAGATTAATAAGATAACCTAATTGTTTATTCAAAAACGGGTATAAAGTTAAAATAAGAAATCTGATTTAAGTTCCTAATTTTTTTTTATAAACATTTTAAAATTAGAAACATCACATTCTATCATAGATGGCACTTCTTCATTTACCCATTAACGACCATTTTTTTAGCATTAAAAAATTTTTATTTATAAATTTAATCTTTAGAGTAAGAAAAAAATCAAAATAAGCATAATATAAAAAATTGCTCCTTTTAAATTATTATTATTAACAATATAAGATGATGCTTTTGAGCCAGAGGTCTATGATGATGGATATTTGTGAGTTATCGCTTTTATTTTTTTGTTTATAAAAATATAAAATATTAGGAAGGGAATACCTCTCAAATCTATGTGTCTATTTAATGCTTAATATTAAAATAGGAAAATAGAGGTATTGCGTTCCTTAAGGTTTTTGCACGCTAGTTTTAATTTTTCAGGGTACATTTTTTAGATATCGCTTTCTTTTTTATAAATAAAATACTTATTCTAAAAATTAAATCGTGCAAAAGATTATAGATTTTGTTTTTATAAAAGTTCACTGATAATGTTGAAAAATTATTTTTAATCATAGATAACAGCGTAATTTAGAAATTTCATAATGTTAAAATATTAAAATATGCTTTATGTTTTCTAATAGAAATAAAAAAAAATTATTTAAAGTTTTAAAACTTCATTTTTATAAAATAGCATTGCTTTATAGGAAAAAGCCTAATCTGTTTGAAAATTTTATTTCATCACTTTTATAAAATGATGTCTAAAATCATTAGGATGTAGTTTATTTTAATTTTATGCTAAAGCTAAAAATTAAGAAAATTGAACGAAATTCCTTTTGGAAGTAATCCCTGATCCATTTTTTCATATTATTTTCATCCGTTTTAATTATTTGCGCCTGACAATCTCATTATTTCACTAAAAAAAAAAAATCTTCCAAGAGGATTTTCAGGCGAATTTATCATGCTTAGCCCTTTTTGAAAAATTAAATTATTATAAGAAAAAAAACACAAGAACCATATTCTAAATAAATTAGACATAATAAGCTAACATATTGTTAATACATTTATACAGTACATTGAAGAATCTATTAAGATTTTCTAGTTTTGGTTATATTCTAGCATACGAAATTTATTTAGAAGTAAATGTATGTAATTGTGGCATTCACTATTTCTAATAATCACTGTAAAATATTCAAGAAATTATTTATGAGGAAATAAATTCTTCGAAAAAAAACGATAAACAAATTATTTATTTTGTTCGTTTTTTAACTGAAGTCAAGGTTCGAAAGTAGGGTGTCCCAATAACGGGAAGGAGGTAGGGCGTGGTGGACTCATTATTAAAGATAAGATTTTTATATTTAGATTTTCAGTTTTTAACTTGCTTAAAGAAGTTATTGTGATACCCTCGACGTCGGGTTTTTGGGGAAGGTCTTCCAGACCCCGGATGGTCAATTCGAATATTGATCTTTACCGATCTCAACGTTGTCTGTGGTGCCGCTGGCCGTCCGTATCATTTTTTCCCACATTTTCCGATTTTCACCAAATTTTCAAACAACCTTCCTGAATAGTGAACAAGAAATAGTCGTCAGCAATTTTTGAATTTCAAAAAAATGGCGAAGATATGCACGTTTGAAATTTTAAAAACTGCGCGGCCGGTTCCGATTTTCACCAAATTCTCACCGAATACCCCTAATATTTTTTTTTAAATTTTTGTGTAAAAAAATTACCAATTTTCCACATTATTTTCATATTAGTAGGGAGAAATTTTATACGTCCACCCGTTACGAGAGGGTCCTCCCTTGAGCGAAAATCCCATTATATCTACCTTGAAGAAAGAAAGCGCAAGAAAAAAAGCGAAAATTTTCGGAAAAAAAGCGCAGAAAAAAAAGAAAAAAAAAAACAGAAAAATTTAGAAAAAAAAACTTGGAAAATTTTTCCGAAAAAAAAAACTTCCCCTCCGTTATACTTTCGTTTTCTTATACTTCCCCCTTCGCTATACTTCCTCCTCCGTTGTACGTCCCCTCCTATATACTTCCCCTTCCTATATTGTTACTTCACTTTAAGAAAGTTTTTGTTGGAAGCTCTTCAAACCAGTACTTTTCTTAAGATTTTAGCGTTGTTGTGGTGTTATACCGTTTTAGAGACCCTACTTTGACCCTCTTTATCTAGGTGCTAACGATTCTTTTTTTTTTTTTACAAAATAATGCCGTTTTCAGTCTTTTTTCGTTAATTTTTTTTTTCTAGAATCATCCGTTTCATATTTTGATGTTTAAGCTTTAAGACCCTTTTTAACAAGTTTTGGGTCATTTTCCTCGATTTTCCTCTGGAATTTCCTTTGCATTCGTTTGCTCGAGAAGAACCCTTTATACCTTTACTGTTCATTTCATACCGACCCACTTTTGAAATTTGGATATTTGCTCATCTTACATTTCCCCAACATAATTTTTTTTCCCCCTGCTTTTTGAAAATATAGACCTTTATATCTTGATTTTGGTCCGTTTTCAAGAACAGCCCTTGGTTTTATTGCATCGTTTACCAATGAAAGTTCTTCAGATTTTCAAGATGGAGAACAGAAGTTACATGTCAAAAGTTGTTGATTAAATTGAATAGAAAAAAAATTCAAAAGTTTTCTCATCGTTGTTTTTCAACTCGATTCTAGTTTTACTTTGAAGCAAAACAAGTAGCATGTATTTGCCCTTTTTTCCGTGACATCCACATTCCAAGAACGCAACCTTTCGGGTATAAGACCCGCAGTCAATCAATGACACTCATCTTCACGTTCTAGCACGAATATTGGATTTTTTTTAACCACCACTTCCTACCGTATTTTATTAATAGCCTCAGAAAAAAAGTATACTCTTGAGGATTATAATAAAAACAAATCGGCCAACTTGAATACGAAGTGCTTTCGGAC
Source organism: Orius insidiosus (assembly GCA_014119065.1). Lineage (NCBI taxonomy): Eukaryota > Metazoa > Arthropoda > Insecta > Hemiptera > Anthocoridae > Orius > Orius insidiosus. Next base: position 24,106 of record JACGAQ010003683.1, read on the forward strand.
GGATTAAAACAAAAGGATAAGTCTCTGACCGTTATGGCCTCCTAAAACCTTAATGGGACTGGGATTTTAAATCGTGTACATTACATTTTATCTTCTTTATCTCCTTCACCTGCAATATCCCAAATAATATTTTTCACTTAAATCGACCTTAAAAAAACAATTACCTTTTTTAATTAAGGTAAGACAAAAAAAACCCGATGCGGAAAATCAAATATTATTTCAAGCCATATTTACACGGTAAACAATATCGAAAATCTTTCTCTCTCGTGTATTAGATGAAAAGTTATGAAGACTCCGCGGGCCGTAAATTATTGTTTACTTAAAAGGGGAATTAAAGAAAACAACCTTTTTTTCACTCGAAGCGTTCATTATAAAAGGAACATTTAAAAATGTATTTTCTATTAAAAATCGGACCCTTAAGGGTCCGAAGCCCTTCATTCGGCGGCGTTTTTTCTTTGAAGTTTCGCTGCAATTTTGTGAGAAAACTATTGGTTTTTTAATTGTTTTTCCTTTTTTCTTCCGAAAAAATGGATAATTTTCCCAGCACGAATAGCAGGAGCTGGCGCGTCGGGAAACGCCTGAAAGTGCAATTTAATCATTTTTCTTCTCCAAAATCAAGGTAGAAAAATTAAAGTTTTCGCCCAGCCTGGCTACACGGAACGGGGGAGAACACCCCGAATTTTCCCCTATAATTTTTTTCTCTAACCCAATAAATTCTATAAAATATGAGGAGTATTTGGTGAAAACCGCAACTTTAGCACGGCAAATCTCCGCCATTTTCGCACACAAAACTCGATTTTTCGACATACATAATTTCAAAAAGAAGGTCCTGTCGGGAAACGCCCTCAAAGTGCAATTTAATCATTTTTCTTCTCCAAAATCAAAGTAGAAAAATCAAAGTTTTCGCCCAGCCTGGCCACACGGAACGGGGAACACCTCGAATTTCCCCTATAATTTAGGGTGTAACAATTTCTCTTTGAGAGCCCGCAAGACCTGACGGTCTTGAACGTTTAGCCTAACGTCAGCCGTTTTTTTTTAGTAGCAGGAAAATAAATTTCATAAATAAAACTATGAGGGTACAACGGCAATCCCCGCATAGCTTTACCTACTATGGACTAAATCTAGACGTCTTATCTCTTTAGAATTTAAAATTATAAATTTAACAATTTAAAAATGCATAATTTAATTTGAAATGTATTGTTTAGCTAGTTGGCGGAAACTATTCATGTTCGGCCTCCTTGAACTCGCACTGAAATCGATCAAATTACCCGAGGGTTCTGTGATAATCGTCCTTCCCTAATGACAAACGCTAATCATGAGTTAAGAGTTGAAGCCAGGCTTTAACTAGACATTGATCGGAACAATGACTAAAGTTTGACAATACTCCCGTTAAATTGAGCTTCAAAGATTTTTAAAAAAGGAAGGAAAAAAAAAAGGGCCCTTGAAAAGATTGTGGAATTGATCAGGAAACATCGTTGCT
>JACGAQ010003684.1:0-25571 GCA_014119065.1 Orius insidiosus
TCGGGAAAAAAAGATGAAAACTAAAAATTAACAATTATTCAATCTTTAAACAAATGAAATATTGTGAGAGCAATAAATATCTCTATTCGGGTGGTTACGATTTTACAGAAAATTATTAAAAAATAACAGAAAAAAAACCGGAGTTCGAAAAGTTCGCAGTTCACCAACTTTAAAGTCAAATTTATTTCTTGAGAAATTAAACTAGATTCGCGTAACGAAAATTGAAAGGAACTCACCGGCATCTCTAGCACAATTCCGTAAAAACCCTTGTTTTTTCCTGTCGGAAGTCTGGAAGTTGGCTCTTGATGGGTAGAAAATTCGTCGTTGATTTTGGAGATTTCTTCGTCGTCTCAGAAGTAGAAATTAATCGTCCGAAAAATAGGGAAAATTGTCAAACAAATGGAAACTCACTAATGATTTTAAACCACGATTAAATTTGAAACGAAAATTAATTTCGGATTCGAGAAAGAAGGAGATTCGATAAAAACGGTCTATTCTCTGTTAAATCCGATGGACGACTGACTGATAAAATTTTCGTTTCCGAGGTGGCCCTACCTTGAAAAAGGGATTAAACATAATATTATAAACAACACTCCTACTATCTCCAGAATATTTTTCTTTTTCAATTAATTTTAAAATTTATATTTTTTCCTTAATTTCCCGGCTTCAACATACCGCCCACCAATTTGGAACAAATTTCTCCGCCCACCGTAGCAAGGTTAGAGTTTAAAGCCGATTCGAAAGCAGGGTCTTCATTGGTTATTTTCTATGTCTTCTTGAGGAAACAGTGGTGACAATTTCACAACCGGACGAGTGAATTCTCCGTTAGGTGTTTTAATTAGAGCGACTCGTACAATACCATCCTTTCCTATATACGTCTTTAAGACACGACCGATAGACCACATAAGCGGAAGGTTGGTGGGTTCTCGAAGTAATACCATTGTCCCAGGGTCCAGATTGGCCTCGTTTTTGGTCCATTTTTGACGTGGCTGTAGGGTAGTTATATAGTCGGATGACCATTTTCGCCATATATCTCGGAGACTACGTTGTAGAAATTGCCATCTCGTCAGGGTATTCTCTTTTCTATCCGTCAGGTCTCGTTCCGGTGGAGCGTTTAAGGGGGCTCCGATGAGGAAATGGCCAGGGGTGAGTGCTTCGAAGTCTTCGGCGTTGGACGAAAGGGGATACAGCGGTCGAGAATTCAGAATCGCTTCCACTCGGGTTCCGACCGTGTACAGCTCTTCAAATGTAAGAGGTCGAGAACTTAGAATTCTGTTGAGATGGTATTTTAACGATTTTATTCCTGCTTCCCATAATCCTCCAAAGTGCGGGGTTAGAGGAGGGATGAAATTCCATTCGATGTTTTTGGCTACTAACTGGGTTTGTAATCTGGTGTTGGTGTTAGCGGTTGCCCACCATTGATATAATTCCGTCAATTGTCGGCTGGCTCCCACAAAGTTGCGTCCGTTGTCGGAAAATATCTTTGAGGGAACGCCCCGTCGAGCAATAAAGCGGTCTAGACACGCTAAAAAAGCGTCACTACTCAATTGGGAAACGAGTTCAAGGTGTACCGCTTTTGTGGACATGCAGACGAAGAGACAGAAATACGACTTTCCTAAGGCTGCCTTTCGTCGATTCGATTCCTTGATATTGAAGGGTCCTGCAAAGTCGATGCCGACATGCAGGAAAACTCTACCTTGTTCGAATCGCGAAGATGGAAGGGGCGCCATTTTGGGTTGATAGCTTTGGACTTTCAAACGATGACACACCGAACACCGATGAATCCGTTTTCGAATCAATTTGCGTGCTGCGGTAATCCAATAAGAGCGGCGAAACATGGAGAGCAGCAGTTGGGGTCCCGCATGGAGATAAATAATATGTAATTGATCGACCAAGAGAGCGACGAAATGGGAACCATGAGGTAGTAGAATCGGATGTCGAGTTTCGTACGGGATTGGTGCATTAGATAAACGTCCGCCCACCCTAACTACACCCCGGGTGTCGGTAAAGGGATTTAGAGATTTCATCTCGGAAGAAAGTTGTGATGGACGTAACGAATTTCGTTGGAGTAATTTGATTAGTTCGATTTTTGTATGGTTGAATTCGATTAAAGAAATGGCCTTGGAATCCGTCGATGTTCTCCCTTTAAGTCTTTTGATGAATCGGAATACGTATGCGAAGACACGGATCAGGCGAGGAAAGGACGAAAATCGCAAGAACATAGTCTCTAAGTGGTCACCGTTGCGTATGTTCATCAATGTGGTTATTGGTTTGACTTCGGTGTCCTCCGCTGATGGGTTCCAACTTAAGTCCTTAATGGGTGTTAATGGCCAGAGGTTTTCCTGATCCTTTAACCAGTTGGGACCGTCGAACCAACTAGGGTCTCTTACAAAGGCTTTAGGTGCCATACCTCTGGAAGCGATATCTGCGGCATTATGCTCAGAGCGAACGTGGTACCATTCTTCTAGTTTGGTGGTTTCCAATACGGCTGCCACTCGGTTGGCTACGAAAGTCTTCAATCGGTGATACGGCAATTTTAGCCATGCGAGAGTAGTCATTGAGTCGGAAAGAAAGTAGGAATTTCGAATAGGCAATGGTAATGAATTTATGTGGCCTTTAAGATTTGACGGTTTTTGACAATAGGACGGCGGCGCATAGTTCCAGTCGTGGGATGGTTACTGGTTTTATAGGAGCGACTTTAGTTTTAGCGAGCAGGAGAGGCGTCAAGATCGTGGAGTTGGTGAAGGTCAACCGTAGATAAATTACGGCCGCCAAGCCGTGGTTCGATGCGTCGGCGAACCCGATTAGACAAATCTCTTGAATTTTGTGCGGAAAGATACATCGCGGAATGGAGATTTGATGGAGGGACGGTAGCTCTTCGAAGAATCCTTTCCATTGTACTTGGGAAGTTTCCGGAACGGGGGTATCCCAATCTAAATTTTCTCTCCAGAGTTCTTGTAGTATACATTTTGCCCTGAAGGTGACCGGGGCTAGGTATCCTAATGGATCAAACATGCGAGCAATGGTCGACATTATACCTCTTTTCGTCGCTGAAAACTGGAAATTGGGTACTTTGATGGTTAGCACGTCGTCGTTTGGGTTCCAGACCATTCCCAGAATTTTATGGGACAATGTCTCTTGTTCATTGTCAGTCAGCCTGACGGATGGTTGCCGGCGGTTGGAAACTGGTCTAATAAGGAGGTCTCATTGCTGGCCCATTCTTTGAGCGAGAATCCCCCTAATCTTAAAAGTTGTTCGATTTCGTTCTGTAGGATCTTAACGTCCTCGATGGTATCTCCTCCCGTCAGAATGTCGTCCATGTAAATATTGTGCGACAACGTCGGGACGGCATTTGGAAAGTTTTTTCCTTCGTCTATAATTAGTTGTTTGAGGACTCGTAGTGCTAAAAATGGTGAACATGACATTCCAAATGTAAGTCGTTGAAATTCGTATTCTTTGATGCGTTCCGTCGCATCGAAGCGGTGAAAAAAGTGTTGAAATCTCCTATCTTGTTTGTGGACGATGATTTGGGGATACATCTGATAAATATCGTTCGTAATGGCCACTTTAAAGTTCCGGAATCGTAAAATCACATCCTTTAGTTCGTTCTGTAGTTTTGGGCCAGTGTGTAGTTTGTCGTTCAATGAGCCATGAGAAGTTTTGTGGGAAGCGTCAAACACGATTCGTAGTTTAGTCGTCGAATTCGATTTCAACACTCCATGATGAGGAAGAAAGTAAGTTCCAGGACGTTGAGCCTCCAAAAAATAGTCTTGGTTTAAATAGTCCATTAAGACCTTGTCGTACTCGATTTTGTATTCAGGTTCCTTTAAAAGTCTGGTTTCAAGCCTTTGGTATCGTTTTAAGGCTCCGGATTTTGAGTCCCCTAGTTGAATACGGTCCTCTCGGAATGGAAGTCGAACCACGTATCTGCCGGTCTGGTCTCGGGAGTAGGTCGATATGAAATGTCTTTCACAGAAGTCGTCTTGTGGGTCGTCCTTGGTTACGTTATCGACTTCTTCGGTTTGCCAAAATTTGTGGAGTACTTCATCTAGCTTATCATGTTCTGAGGGAGGCTCTTCGGTGGTGACGAAAAGCGAGGTCAGGCTATTTCTTGAGGGCTCCGGAAGTTTCCCTATGAGGACCCAGCCAAATACGGTGTTGTACGCCTTGGGTAAATCGGGAGCCAAACTCTGTACTTCACCCGTAAAGATGTCCGCGAATAAGTCCGCTCCTAATAGGAAATCGATAGCGCCGGGTTCGTCGAAAGATGAGTCGGCTAACCTTTGATTTCGCAAACAATTTCGGATATGGATAGGCAGTCTACAAGATGGCATGTTCGGACAAATGGTGTCTACTAGGATCGCTCTCGTCGCAAGCCTCGGCGTCTTTTGCTGTTCAGGAGTGATTACGCAATCCACCACTGCAGTTCCTCCTGGCAATGAGCGTCCGCCTAACCCAAGTAGTCGTTCATTGCTGGGACGTGAAGCAAGAGTAAGGCGTTCGGCGAAGTCCTTCGTGAGAAATGATCGTTGAGAGCCGCTATCGACGAGGATCCGAACGGAAATGGGTTTACCTTGCCCATCAAGGATGCAAGCTCTTGCGGTGGCTAAGAGCACCTCGTATTCCCCTGTTGACGAAGTTGAGAGGACGTTGGTCGTAGAACTGTTTGTATCGGCAGTGGGATTTGAAGTTCCGGTCTGGTCTTCATGGGAAGTCGTTGTCGGAACTGATCGATGAAAGGTTCGTGTTTTAACCTCGGTGGTAGGATTCAATGGAGTTGGAAGTTTCTTGGTATCCGTCGTCTCCGGATGGAGGAAGGAATGATGTTTTTGTCGGCATATTCGACAGCTTTTGTCCGACGAGCAGTCCTGAACGAGATGAGATGGTGAAAAACAGTTGAGACATCGACCCATCGTTTTTATTTTTTCTACACGTTGTTGCGGGTTCATCTCGTTAATAAATTTCAGGCAGTCTATAATTTTATGGATTGGGCGAAGACATATCGGACATTGACGTCGCTCCGACGTTAGGGTGGAGAGTAGCACGTTTTTGGACGACGTTTGTGGAGTTTTATTAGACTGTAGGTTGATGCCCGAACTCGGTGGGGATGTCAACGTATTCGTCTGCTGAGCAATATGTTGCTGAGTAATGAAGTTCGAGAAATCATCGAAGGTCGGGAGTTCGGTCCCATTACCGTACTCGGCCTCAAACTTCTCTCTGGTTCGCCAGTCGAGTAATCGAAGAGCAAACGTAAATAATATAAACCCTTCTTTATCGTCGATATTTAGGTTCCGAAACGTTTCCGCGCTTTCCAGGACGATCGAACTAAATTGTTCTAACGAGGTCGTAGTGCAACGAATTATCGGTTTGAAATTAAAGATCTTAGTAAGGCAGGTAGTGGCTAGTAGACGAGGGTTATCGTATTTCTTGCATAACGCGTTCCAGGCTTGGGTATAATTTTGAGAGGTGACCGGAATAGACGTAACGCATTGTAAGGCTTGTCCGGTAAGGCATGACTTCAAATAGTGAAATTTGCTAATTTCGTCTAGCGTCGTATTTTCGTGGAATAAGGACTTATAACTGTCTTTGAACGAAGGCCATAGTTCGACTTCCCCTTTAAATTCTGGAAGTTTAAGCTTTGGAAGATTCAACGGTCGTAAAGGATCCGAGGAAGTGCTACGTTCTAGTCGACTTTCGTTAGTGTGAAACTTCGATCGAAGTTTGCTTACCGCGATGGCCTCGTAGAAAATTTCTCTGGTGGTGATTCGAGTGTTATTTAACACCTTTAAATCTCGATTTAATTTTCGGCAGATCGGTTTGGCTTTATCGAATATCTTCTCGAACTTTTCAAAGGCGGATTCTATGTAAGATAGCCGAGCATCCAGAAGCTCTCCCAACTCCTCATTCGATTGGTCGCCTTAAATTTCAGACCCAGATCACGAGTGCTTTTGATATCCGCCTTTAAATAATCCAGTTCTTCCTGGTACGAATCGTACAGGGCCTCCTGTTCTTCCGAAGTAGATGGTGGTGCCATGACTCCTGTTTTTCTGGTTGCAGCTTAAGAAATTCCTTTTTCAAGACGGTTAAGTACCAGAAAGTTTTGCCGGAGGTGATCCGGCCCGGAGGACCAAATTGTAGCGGCGGGGCGACGTGTAGATTCGTAGTCCCCTACCTTTTGTCTGGCGTGGAGTCTTTCTAGAATTTCCTTCGCAGAAACCTGATTTACTGAATGAAGTCAAAGGTGCAAATTCAATTAAATTAAATATTCTGGAGTTACAACTTCATGAAGGTTTATTCTCGGTTATGAGTACAATAAATTTAGGTTCATTCAGAATTTCCTACGAAAGAAGAAATGATTCACAAATTTATGGAAGTCAACAAAGAGCTTCGACTGAAAATCCTAAAGTGTACAAACAAAAAAAAAAAAAAAAAAACTTATGATGTATAATATATACATAGCGAAAATAGAAAACATTAATAAAAAAAACAACAAAAGAAAAAAACCAACATTTGAAACGAATTATAAACCTTCATATAACTAACAATAAACAACGTCGACGATAAAGAAATAAACGATATGGTTGGATTTCATCGTATAAACCTATACTAACAATAAACAACGTCGACGATAAAGAAATAAACGATATGGTTGGATTTCATTCGGGAAAAAAAGATGAAAACTAAAAAACAATTATTCAATCTTTAAACAAATGAAATATTGTGAGAGCAATAAATATCTCTATTCGGGTGGTTACGATTTTACAGAAAATTATTAAAAAATAACAGAAAAAAACCGGAGTTCGAAAAGTTCGCAGTTCACCAACTTTAAAGTCAAATTTATTTCTTGAGAAATTAAACTAGATTCGCGTAACGAAAATTGAAAGGAACTCACCGGCATCTCTAGCACAATTCCGTAAAAACCCTTGTTTTTTCCTGTCGGAAGTCTGGAAGTTGGCTCTTGATGGGTAGAAAATTCGTCGTTGATTTTGGAGATTTCTTCGTCGTCTCAGAAGTAGAAATTAATCGTCCGAAAAATAGGGAAAATTGTCAAACAAATGGAAACTCACTAATGATTTTAAACCACGATTAAATTTGAAACGAAAATTAATTTCGGATTCGAGAAAGAAGGAGATTCGATAAAAACGGTCTATTCTCTGTTAAATCCGATGGACGACTGACTGATAAAATTTTCGTTTCCGAGGTGGCCCTACCTTGAAAAAGGGATTAAACATAATATTATAAACAACACTCCTACTATCTCCAGAATATTTTTCTTTTTCAATTAATTTTAAAATTTATATTTTTTCCTTAATTTCCCGGCTTCAACACGTCCTTATAAATTTTTTTTGTGTTTTTTAAACAAACAATAAAAAAGTTTCTATTTTACATTTTTTATTATAAAGAACAAATATTTTTTTAGATACAAGGAATTTGGCCTAAAGACAAATTTTTGAAATTTCCAGACAATTTTTTTTTTTAACCTTGTCCAGTTTTATAGAATGCAAACTGAGTAAAACATGAGTTTCCCACTTCTCAATCCTTCGAGGAGTTATGATTTTATAAAGATTTTTTCCTTCCAATAGTACCTCGGTTTTTCCCAATTAAACTGACAGTTTTTCAAAGTTTCTTATAGTCGACTAAATATACAGGGTGGTGCATTTTATAAACTGAGTTAGAAGTAGAGATATCGACGGTTTTTCGAGAGGGGGAAAATTATGGATTATTTTATTTTTCAGAATTTATGGAGATGATGACTGGAGAATAAGAAAAAATTCCACTTCTGCATTTTTTTCAAAAAAACAGTTTTTTGATGTTTTTGATCAAAATTCCAATATGTTAAATATAATAAAAAAATTTATTTTTTTCTGTATATTTTTTTTTCTTTGAAAAACAAAAATGCGTTCGTTTGCTATAATTTTCGTTTTTCCTCTTGTGGTCTCTTTACGTAAAATAGTCGGCGGGATAAATGCGGAAGAAGGTGAATTTCCGTACATGGTTAGCCTCCAGTGGAAAGAAGGGGTTCATTTTTGTAGCGGAAACCTTCTCGATATGAAAACCGTGTTGACCGCTTGCCACTGTTTGGCGATGTATCTAAAAGGACATCGGATCGCATTCGTCGTCGAAGAAATCATCGTTTTGGGAGGTTCCGCCAACTTGAAAAGCGACGCTGTACAAATACGTCAGATTTCTAGTTCAGTCTTTCATGAAAGGTGCCATCCAGAAAAGTACGGTTGGGCTTTCGATTACGGACTGTACCGCCTAAAAACTCCATTTTTACAATACTCAAAAATCGTGCTACAAACGATACCATTGTTTTCAAATAGCAGAGAAAAGACGATGATGAAAATTGAAGAATTGATCAAAGCGAATGCCACATGTTGGACAGCCGGATGGGGGATGCAGAGAGTCGTCGAAAATGGATCTTCGTACACGGAAGCCTCCAATGTTCTTAAGAAAATCGAAGTGAGGTTACTCGATAGAAAATTTTGTCGCCGAATGCTCTGTAGGAACCTAAAAACAGATGTTTGGCCATGGACGATCTGAGCGCTGGAGTCAAATTTGCGCACTGGGCCCTAAAGCGCAAGACGTCTGCGAAGGTGATTCCGGAAGCCCTTTGGTTTGCGACGGATTCGTCTTGGCCTTGCTTTCCTGGGGTCCTGCCTGCGGTGAACTTCCTTACCCCTCCATGTATTCAAGCATTTATGAAGTTCTTGTTTGGATATCAAGTTCTTCAGCCACGACGAAAGTTACCATTATTTCATTTTTTTGTATAAAAATATTTTAAACATATGTTTTCTCTAGAGAGTCCTTTGTCCTTTAATCCTTTTGTCCCTTTAAACCCTTCAAGATACCTTTTATCTTTAAAACACTAGGTGAAGTCCGACAATGTGGATCAATAGGCTATTCTGGGCGTTTTAAGCCTCATAATTCAAAAGAAGGGCGGGACCGAAAAGGAAAACGCCGAAAAATCCGTCAGAAACGCCCTTGGTGTTTCTCGTCAGTCGCCAGAGAGAATAGAAGTACTAGTTTGAAGAGCTTCCAACGAAAACTTCCTTGAAGAGAAGTAAAAATATAGAGGGGGAAGTACTAAAGAGGAGAAGTATAACGGAGGGGGAAGTATAAAGGAGGGAAGTACAAGGAAGGGATTTACAAGGGGTATAGATCCATATTATTTGACCCTCCAGGGTCTTCCAGACCTTCCCCAAAAACCCGACGTGGAGGGTACACAATAACTTCTTAAGGAAGTTAAAAAAAAGTATAGATTAACCGTGGAAAACCCGCAAATTCCTGATGAAAAACGAGGAAATTGTGTTCCTTAGAGCGACCTCTTAAGAACGAATAATCCGACCCAATCCGTTTATACCTTCATAATTAATGACGTAATACGCAGTTTCCAGAAACCGTCTGTCAATACCACAGAAACTTACTCCTCAGAAAGTTGAAAACCCGTATAAATCGATCGGGCTAATTTAGTCGAGAGGAGGAAGGACACGTGTCACAATTACCATAGTTAAACTCAACAATGTCCACGTGTAATTCCAGAAAAAACACTCTAGTCCTTAGCTAATAATCCCGGAAATAACTCCCCGACGTAACCCCGGATCAATTTCCACCGTCTAAATATAAATAATTGTCCACCTGTTTTAATTAAAAAAGGGAGGGAAAAACGGGTGAATAAATAAAGAAGGCGTTTGCAATTAATTTTTCGTTGATTAAAATAAATTACTACAATCTAAGCGAATATTTTCTAATTGTCTACGTCCCTATCTCGGGCGAAATCGTGGTGATGGTGCTTTTTCATTAAGATCTTCGAATTACAAGCTACGTTTGGCTAACTAAGCTATTAAAGTCTCTGCAGAGACGCGTGCTACCCAGGACCTCTTATAGCATTTTTGAACATTTTTTTTACAAATTATAAATTTTACAAAAATAAAACATTCTCTACTTTTATTGTGGAGGAAGGTGAAAAAATAAGACAAAAGTTCGATTGATGGACGTTTGAAAAAAAAATTTGATTAAGGAGATGAGAACTCGGGATTTTTACGCAGCAATGAAATATTTTAGGGGGAATAATGGTTTGATTCCTCCCTGAAAAAAAAAAAAAATCCTCTTTTGACAGAGAACTCAAGGCTTCTCCTGTCTATTTCAGCCAATAAGCTCCCTTTTTACCCTTGATTAACCTATAACATCCCAGAGTTCCCACACTTCAATTAAAATAGTTTCTTCCACTAACGAAGAATAGTTTTCTGGAAAAGTGTTCCCATTTTTTAAGTCCACAACGCCTTAAGTAGGTCAATTAAGAAAACCCTATTAGAAAAAGACCCATTAAAAAAATTTATAACGTGGGCTGATATAAAAAAAAGATACCATTCTCATTTCCATCCCACTATCACTTTTGCCTTATTTTTTTCCTCTTCTCGCCATTTTTCAATAAAACAATTTTCATAACTTTTTTGCAATTTCTACATTTTTCTACATGAAAACTAATAAAAAAAAATTGGTTGTATATTTTTCCCATAAAAGCCTCCTTACTTCGAGCTTCGGGCAAATCAATTTAAAAAAAATGTTTTTTTCATCTCTCTGATTATTTACCTGAAATAAAATATCAGGGAGTTAAAAAAAGAAAATGAAGACGTTGGCAACCGGTCTGAATACAGGTATGATTCGTTTTAAACTAATAACCTATTTACAAAAATCGGGACAAAATAATAATTTTTTGACCGTTATTTAGTTTTCTTTCCTCGCAGTCTTTCTCGAAGGCTTTATTCCGTGAGGGGTTGCCAGTTTTGTATTTGTTCCATCGGGTTTGCGAATGCCGAACTCCAGTGGGTCAGGGCTTTCCCTCTGGCGAACATGTACGAGCCGAGAACGCACTTGCCGATCAGTTTATCTGAAATAATAAACGAACAGTGCAACATAGCCTTAAATCAACGAAATCAGAGTGGGAAAAGTAACTTTGATTTTCGGAGTTTTCCTCGATCGTTTGGCGAGGAAGCTCCAAAAGGGAACACCGCTTAACAAACGCATTTCACCCTAAAGCATTTGAACATAATCTGCATTTCGACATAAAAAATGCACATCGACATAAAAAATCTGAATTTCGACATAAAAAATCACCATAATGCGTATAAGCATAATGCAATTAAACATAAAGCTCTCAAAAGTTCAAAATTTGAGCATAATGCATTTCAACATAAAGCGTATCACCATAAACGACTTTTTCAATAAATGCAAGTCGACATACAGTCGACGGCAGCCAATGGGATCAGCTCGTTTTATGACACAAGGGGGTTAATTTTTGTGCGAATTGCATTTTGGTGAACTGTCAAGTTTTAAGGTTTTTTTCGTTCCCCCACAAAATCGTTTTAAACGGCGAAAAGGCTTGCTCTTTGGCTGTCCCTAGCTTATGGTGAGATGTACGAGTATCCCCTAACGACAGAAATAGTTTTATGGCGAAACGACATGTTCTTTAAAATGGAAGATTCCTTTATGTTCAACTGCGTTATGTTGAAACGACAAATTTTATGTCGAAACGACAAGTGTTAAATCTCTTCTTTATGGTGAGATTTATTATGTTCAAATGCATTAAGGTGAACGTTTTCGACTATTCTCATTATATTGAGTTGCAGATTTTTTATGGTGTACGGTAACTCGCGATTTCTGCTATTTTATGGTCAAATGCATTATGGCGAACCGCATTATGTCGACACGTATACACTCGTTCGGCGGAGAAACCCCCTTTTGGGAGAATACCGTTCAACATAAAGTTCATCATAATGCAATTCAACATATAGCATCCCACCATAAATCGCGAGGATGTAAAATTGCATTTTGGAGAACTGCCAAGTTTAAGGTTTTTTTCGTTCCCCCACAAACGAATTTTAAACGGCGAAAATAGGCTTGCTCTTTCGCTATCCCTAGTTTATGGTGAAATGTATTATGCCCAAACGACAGAAAAAGTTTTATGGCGAAACGACAAATTTTACGTCGAACCGAAAAGTGTTAAATCTCTTCTTTATGGTGAGATGTAAAAAATGCATTATGGCGAACGTTTTCGAATATTTTCATTATGTTGAGTTGCAGATTTTTTATGGTGAACGGTAACTCCCTATTTCTGCTCAAATGCATAATGGCGAACCGCATTATGTCGACACGTATACACTCAATTTTTTTAGGCATTTTCAAGAGTTTTACACTTAAAAAACTGTAATCTCGCTAGAAGTTAATTGAAGCTCGTTAAGGCTTGAACTTTTTTTTACGAGCGGGAAGGAAGGTGACTAACTCAATAGAACACAAAGCGCTTTTATGTTAGTTAAATTTTTCCTTCCCCCCCTTGTTTTTCCAATCAATATTTCCCGATAGCTTTTAAATAAACTCATTTGTCGAGAGGAAAAAAGGGCTTAAGCTTGTTTGTGAGCGCAATTTAAAAGGATTGCCACAGCCTCACCCTTCAGACGGATTACAACGAGAGTTACGCAATCGTTCACCTCCTTCGAAGAAAACGGAAAGAAAAAAATGACCCTGCGGTAGCAGGGACTAAAAGGTAGATTTCTTTTCATGATTAAAATTAAAATGTATAAACACAAATATATAATTATGTTATAAAAATGATGATAAGAAAAATTGCGCCACTGAGCCCCTAGAAAAACATCTGATAATTTTATTAATAAAATATTTAATAATTTCCCGGTATAAATTCAAATTTTTTTTAAGTTTAGCTAGTTCAATATTTTGCGCCTGGCTCGTCCAAACCTGCTTTAATTAATTTTTTACACGCCCTCGCAGAGGTCTTAAAGTTTTTTTTTGCAAAAGGACTAGGATTTCAATAGAAAATGCCAATTTTGTCTTTTAAGCCTAAGTAAAGTAGGTGAATCGCTGGTCCGATTTCAGCCATTAACGAACTCGTCCGAGCTATTGAGATAAAAGCTCTAAATACCGGATATCGTCACCCTCACATTAAAATTGCTCCAGTTATCGTGCTAATATATATATATATATATAGTATCGTGGGCATGTACATACCTCCTCCATTTGGGTTGAAAATTGTACATACTTCCTCCGGTTGCCGGAGGAGCTATGCGGAGGAGGTATGCACAGGATTTAACTTTGAAATTGTACATAGTTCCTCCGTGTTGCGGGTCTAGCCTACTCCGTGACTCCGTAAGGGGCAATTGTATATACTTCCTCCGGAGGAACTAGACCTACCTCCTCCGGGCACGTCATCATCATCAACTCTCTAAAACCCTCTAAAATTTTTCGACTCGACCTTGACGATCTTCGTGCTCCGTGTCCCCTTCCCCCCTCGTCTATCTTCCCTTCGCCACTGTTACCAACCGTTTCGAGGGTCCGGGCTACCACCCCTTCTTCAACAATACTCGGAAGGCGCATTCATTAACTCCTACCTCCCCCCGCGCCCACCCTAATCAACGTATTATTTGCATATTATCAACTTCTTAATTTTGATTTTTATAAATTATTATCAAAACCCCGTCATATGACACATCATTTTTTATGTTTTTTTATGGCGGAGACAACGGTCACACTCAAATTTCAATTAGACGCGATTATTATTTGGGGGGATTGTTGGGGGGGGGGGGGGTGTAAAAATTAAAAAACGGCTAAATCAATAAAAAAATAATTTAGGAAAATTGAACTCAAGGAATTTTCGTAATTCGAAAAAATGGCGGAGTTACGACTGTCTGAAGTAATAATAAATGCGCTGCGGCCGTACCTTTGATCCAATCTTCACCAAATTTTCATTGGATCTCCTCTTAGTAGCTAGCGTTCGCCAAGTCAAAAATTTTTCGGCCAATACGGGCGGCTTTCCCCACGTTGCGCTGGCATTATGAAGCCCTCTGAGAGCCCCTACGTGTTGCATACCTAATTTCAGCATATTTATTCACGATTTCGTTATTGTTGATATTTTTAGCATAAATTTTGGTCAAAATGTTTTCGTGGGAGAGGGGTTAGGGGGGACGAGGGGGTACCAAAATTGATCTTGATCTTTTGATTTTTGAAAAACTACCTCTCACCTTAGAACTTTATTGGTAAAACAGTAGGAAACATTGCTTTATTAATCAATTAATCAATTAAAAGTTAAAGAATTCAAAAAATTATGTCCAAGAGTTGAAAGTGCCCCTTGCATGTACAACTCGTCAGTCGCCTTGCAGTGAGATTTTAAAAAAGGTTTAAATATTCAAAAAACCGTCTTATTACGACTTTTCTTCGCTTGATTTTGCTCTTAACGGTCTTTTTTTAATGTTTTAGAGCCAAAACATCCTTAAAAATCTAATGAAGACGCCTTTTAACTTCAAAAACTAAAAATATCGCCCCACTAGTTTGAATCTTCCCGCGCCAAATGGGAGGATTACTTGATCATCATAAAATTTAACATCAATTAATTTCTAATTATTCTATTTCTTTAGTTAACCTGTAAAATGAATCCGTGTGAAATTTCGTGGCAAAATATGCTGTTATTCCTCCGTGCGAAAAAGAAAAAACAAATGGCCGGCGTGCTATTTTTGCTTTCGTACGCCGGAGATACTGAATATTCGTTCGAAATTTCACAAGGATTCATTTTACACGTTAAACTAAAGAAATAGAATAATTAGAAATTAATTGAAGGTGTTAAATTTTATGATGATCAAGTCTTCTTTGCGCCGAAATTCAAACTGGCGCGAACTATAATTTTAGTTTTTGAAGCTTAGATACGCTTTCCTTTGATTTTTTATGACTCAAGTCATTGAAAAGTGTCTAAAACCAGGAAAAAAGAACAAATACGAGCAGTTTAGGTATTTTTTTACCGAGAATTCGGAATTTTTTAAAAATTACTTTGTCGAAAAGTAAAACCCACCCGTTGCTGTACAACTTCGCACTCCCCTACACAACTTAATTTGGGAAAAATCTGATAAATTAAAAAAACGGCTTTTTAAGACTCTGATCGTATTGATTGGTGTTTTTAGGTCTTTAGGAACGTTATTAAGCCTAAAAATACTTAAAAAATTAATGGAAAGCTCAATTTAGCTTCATAAACTTAAAATATCGGGCGCGCCAGTTTGAATTTCGGCGCAAAGAAGACTTGATCATCATAAAATTTAACACCTTCAATTAATTTCTAATTATTCTATTTCTTTAGTTTAACGTGTAAAATGAATCCTTGTGAAATTTCGAGACGAAATATTCAGTATCTCCGGCGTACGAAAGCAAAAATAGCACGCCGGCCATTTGTTTTTTCTTTTTCGCACGGAGGAATAACAGCATATTTTGCCACGAAATTTCACACGGATTCATTTTATAAGGTTAACTAAAGAAATAGAATAATTAGAAATTGATTGATGCTATTCATTAATTGAAGTTAATCAAGTAATCCCTCCCATTTGGCGCGGGAAGATTCAAACTAGTGCGGGCGATATTTTTAGTTTTTGAAGTTAAAAGGCGTCTTCATTAGATTTTTAAGGATGATTTGGCTCTAAAACATTAAAAAAAGACCGTTAAGAGCAAAATCAAGCGAAGAAAAGTCGTAATAAGACGGTTTTTTTGAATATTTAAACCTTTTTTAAAATCTCACTGCAAGGCGACTGACGAGTTGTACATGCAAGGGGCACTTTCAACTCTTGGACATAATTTTTGAATTCTTTAACTTTTAATTGATTAATTGATTAATTAAGCAATGTTTCCTACTGTTTTACCAATAAAGTTCTAAGGTGAGAGGTAATCAAAAGATCAAGATCAATTTTGGTACCCCCTCCTCCCCCCCTAACCCCTCCCACGAAAACGTTTTGACCAAAATTTATGCTAAAAATATCAACAATAACGAAATCGTGAATAAATATGCTGAAATTAGGTATGCACACGTAGGGGCTCTCAGAGGGCTTCATAATGCCAGAGCAACGTGGGGAAAGCCGCCCGTATTGGCCGAAAAATTTTTGACTTGGCGAACGCTAGCTACTAAGAGGAGATCCAATGAAAATTTGGTGAAGATTGGATCAAAGGTACGGCCGCAGCGCATTTATTATTACTTCAGACAGTCGTAACTCCGCCATTTTTTCGAATTACGAAAATTCCTTGAGTTCAATTTTCCTAAATTATTTTTTTATTGATTTGCCGTTTTTTAATTTTTACACCCCCCCCCCCCCCCCAACCATCCCCAAATAATAATCGCGTCTAATTAAATTTGAGTGTGACCATTGTCTCCGCCATAAAAAAACGTAAAAAATGATGTCATACTGGGGTTTCTATAAGAATTAGAGAAATTAAAGTTACGCGGATGATATGCAAATTAGGTCGCGCGGCGAAATAATAATTATTCGGTCTAGGGTGGTGAGGAGGTGAAAGAAGGGCGGGCGGAGAGGAGAGTGAAACGCGTTGCCCTAAGGGAGGTGGGGAAAGAAGCGGGGTACGACGGCAAGGGGGTGAACCGGCTCGGATGTTGCTAAGGTGAAACTGGCGGGAACCAAAGGTTTTAGAATTTTACTTCGAAGAGTGTTCGGATTTCGTCGTTTTCAACTTTGAGCGATTTTAGAGTATAAGTTTCGAAGGGGCATAGTTCCTCCGGAGGAGGTATTGCAGCCGGAGGAGGTATGCACAATTTCGTTGATATATATATATATATATATATATATATTATATAAACTTTTAACTGAGGATGGTTTGGGGTCCAGGAGGTATGAAACGAAAAACGATAGAAAATTTTTTGAATCTGCGACTACTTGGTACATTACAATAGGTAGATTTTTGAAGAAAAGAAATCTACCTAAAATCCATAAATCGAAAAAATATGTGAAGTTAAGTGTTATCGGAAAAGTTTTTAAGTCTCCTTCAACTCAAGATCGATACTCCTACGCGAACAAGGAATATCGGTGATTTTCAAACAGAGGAAAAAACCACAAGGTGGAAAAGGCTTATTTTTCTCGTTTTTAGTTCAATAATTTCATCAGAACTTCGAATAACAGTGATAATTCATTAGGGAGCCCTTTGTTGGTGGGAATATCAAAAACTTTTAATTACCGAAAAATTATCCGCAATTCACATTTCAATGGTTTATTGCACAAAGCGATTTTAATTTTACCTTTTCCGTATCCTTGGGGGTTGGAAGACCTGAAGACTAAGGCTTGTGACGTCATATTCGCTTGAGGCACCCTGAAATTGAACCCCTGAGAGTATTTCGGATCGTTTCCTCCCTTGATGTTCGAAGTCCTCTTCACTTCACCGTGTGCCAATGCTGATTCAAGTCAGTCTTACGTACGTCTCATCTTTTCCGGACTCGTTAAGCTAGAACATTTGACCAATAAAAATCTTAGAAAAAAAATCCTGTGCGTTTTTTTAATTTGTGAAAAAAACAAGATTTCTGAAAAATCATAAATAAAATATGATACTCTGGTTTCATAAATAACAAGTCTAGTTAAATATTCCCCTTCAGAAATATTAGCATTTACCCAATTACAAGGAGAATTCTAATTATAAGGACTAATAGTATTATAATTTTCAATCCTATTTTTAGGCCCATGTGGAGGCATTTTTCATAATACCATGACGCCTAATTTTAAATGTAATTTTTTTTTTTCAAAAGACAAAATAGGTCAAAATAACACAATAGAACCTTGGCCCACACAAGCTTTCTGCCACGTACAATTAGTCGGATATGTCGACTTAAGTTATTTTTATTCAGGCTATTTTACTCCATTCATTGTCTTTTGGGTGTCGACCAAAATACGAGTTATGAATAACTAGGCTTATAATCTGCTGAATTTCTTTAATGATTTCTTTGGCTTGAAAAGAAGGGAGATTATTTGGAAATACTACTCATTATAATGTGATGAAATAGGCGGCTTCTCGTCAGGTCGTGAGGATTAAAGGGTACGCTCGATTTCCCGGAGAAACGGCTATTCCGTACAAAACTTCTCAGAATTTTTTTCATTTCAACGGAAATGTGAAATATTTTCAAGTATTAATTTTGTGGAAAGAAGCCATTTATAACCGGAAGTTTTAATAGCGGAAATTAGGGCGATTTCTTACAAGAGGGTAAAAAAAACCGCCTTTAAAAAATGTTAAAACTTAGGTATATGTTAAGCTACCAACGAAAACTTGCTTAAAGAGAAGTAAAATATAGGAGGGGGAAGTATATGGGAGGGAAAGTATTACAGAAGGGGAAGTATAACAGAGGGGGAAGTATAAGGGAGGGGAAAAATAACGGAGGAGAAGTTTTTTTTTTTTTTCGAAAAATTTTACGAGTTTTTTTTTCGAATTTTTTTTAATTCCCAGTTTTTTTTTAAATTGCGCTTTTTTTTCTTAAAATTTTTAAGTTCTTTTTTTTCGAGAAAATTTTTTAAGTAGGTATCAAGGTAGAAATAATGGAATTTTGCCCAACGCAGGCCCCTCTCGTAGCTGGTGGAAGAGTGAAATTTCTCCCAACTAAAATGATAATTTATGTTGAAAAAATGATAATTTTTTCACCAATATTCGTTAAAAAATCGGAGTCTATGGTGAAAATTTGGTGAAAATTGGACCAACTGCAACGGTTCGGCCGCAGCGAATTTTTGAAAATTTCAAACAGACATATCTCCGCCATTTTTTCGAAATTCAAAAATCGCCCTCGTTTGTTCTTATTCACCAACCAAAGAAAATTTGGTGAAAATCGGTTGAAAATTGTGGCCGTAAGTATTCCGGAAAAAAATGCTACGGACGGCCGGCCGGCACCACAGACAAAGTTGAGATCGGTATAGATCCATATTGGAAGTGACACTCCGGGAACTGGAAAACTCTTCCCCAAAAACCCGACGTCGAGGGTATCACAATATTGTACGTTTTGAATGAATTTCAAGGGCCAAAAAAAAAACCTAAAAGCCAAAAAAAAAAGGATGTTTCAGGGCCTAAAGTCACGCGGAAATCTCCGAAAAGCTGGAAAAACTGTCTATCGACTAGAAAATAGAAAAAACGATCGAAAATCTATTAAAACAGTTTCTAGACAAAAGGACGCTAAAAAAACCTTGACTTTTACTTTTCAATCTAATATTAGAAGAAAAATATTCTCCTGTTGAAAAGATTAAAAATAGTGGTACTAGTTTTTCACTTATCCCACGCATCCTTTGATATCGTATTTAACCCCCGAGGGACTCAAATATGAATTTAATCTCCACACGGTAGCTTCTCCATATTTTTACCTCGATGAAAACAAAAAAACAAAATTTAAAAACAAAATAGACTCATCCAACGTCTCAGCTGATTTAACACGATTATCATTCTACGCACGGCTTAACTTAAATCTTTCAAAGAGAATTTCGCGAAGCCAAAAAAATTAATAAAAATACAGAAAGAAGAAATCGGTGAAAAAGGGGAGTAAATGGAAAATCGACTTCGTTTATTTCATTATCGTCGAAAATGGGGGAAGAAACGCATTTTGTAAATGGAAGGAGATTTCATTTTTCGCCTTGAGTTATACCTAAAAAATATTAAAAATTTTAGATAGATTTTTTATAATTATTTCTTCCTATTTAAAACAACCATTTAGTTTTAGGGCTACTATTATGACGTCATGGACTAATTTAGAACCGCTTTTATGCTAAATGGATACACTAATAGGCTTGGAACAAAAGGCTCCATTAATTCATACCTATCTCCCCTAAATGACTTTAAAGGGAAATAAAAGTATAAATAATTTTGTTTTGCAAAATAATTTTTTTTACCTTGATGTTTCTCCCAGCGATGACCGAAACTGTAAGCCGATGGAGGTTTTCGTTATAAAACAAAGCGACGAGAAGTTCGCCCAAATCAGAGTTTGGACCGTCAGTTTCCTGAAAATAAAGTGAAAGATTATACAGATTTCAACAAACTTTTACTAATCAAAAATTAGTGAATCTAGGAACGCGGTAGCGTTCCGCCCCGCCAAGCAACACCCAGTCCGAAGACGTCAGAAAACGGTACCTACCAAGTGTATTTTACTGGACGTCACGATTTGCGTTTTTCAGGTATCTGGATCTCGGCTCCCTGTGGACCGATCGACTTGAATTTGCTACAGATTTACTTTGATATGATATGAGTAAACGCTGAAAATCTCAAGTCGATCGGTCCACAGGGAGCCGAGATATAAAAGTCTGAAAACCCGGTTTTTCGCCTTTACCGTGTTCTTTTCTTCTTCTTCTTATTCAGCTAGACAAGGCTACAGCCTCTCCTAGCGCACCGATTGTTGAAATTTTGCACATAGCTTCCTTTCAACTTGAGCCAGTGCCTTTTGAAAGATTTACCCCGAAATCTTTACTTAAAAAAAAGTCAGGAACAAAAAACTGAAATTTTAGGGTAATTTTAGCCACTTTAACGGGTACACAGCCTGGAGACAAGACCAATCGACTTGAAATTGTGCACAGAGCTTCCTTCTGAGTTTAGCAATGAGGACGAGTATAGTAATGAGGACGGATTTCGGAAATGGGTCATCCAGACCCCTCAGGGTCAATTTGACCAGTGATCATTGTCTGTGGCGCCGGCTGTACACCCGATTTACACATAAGGTCGAATTTCGGAAATGGGTCTTCCAGACCCCTTGGGGTCAATTTGACCAGTGATCATTTTCGATCGTCAGTTAGTCTGAGGCGCCTTCTGTACATCCGATTTACACCAGAGGTCGGATTTCGGAAATGGGTCTTCCTGACCCCTTAAGGTAAATTCGACCCTAAAGCGAAAGAACTGACGAAAAAAGAACGAAACATAAAACATAAATTGGGTAATTTTGCCAGTGTAATGGGTCAACAGCTAACCTGACCTATTTGGCCTTGAACTATTAATTACCTATTAGTGTAGCCCATTAAAAAAACCATCCATGAAAATAAATTATTTTATAAAATTTTTCAAACGTCAACGCATTTTTATTGCTGCTGATACCAATTTATTAATTATGATTGAACTTTTTAAACCATGAGGTTAGAATGTACATTCCAGACTTGCTAAATGCCACTATCGGCTGGCTTAATTATTACGCTACATACGCTATTAATTTAATGCTACCATTTTTCCCGGGCAACTGAAACAACGCGCGGTTCTTTTAGGAGTTTTACGATTCATTTGAATTTAACTACAAAAAGATATGATATCCCCACAAAAAACACCCCGTGTAAAAACACCCCGCCTCGCAAAATCCTTTTACATCAGCCGAAAAAGTTGTGATATCAACTTCCCCGCCCTCAAATGAGCGAGAAGAGTCGATACGCCCGAGTGGTAGGTACGATGATGTGAGAAGCATGATGCCGAGCTCCCGTTTTCAATGCTCCCCTTGGCGGCATCGCGAAATGCTTTGTATCAGTGATTGCCGTCATTTATCAAGCCTGGAACGTCCTGGAACGCTTAAGAATTACTGTGTTATCACTGAGTTCCGAACTAATCACTAGTATACACCCATACATACATAACATACCCCCCGTACTCACACATGACACTACGCCTCATCTACGTATGTCTGAGTGTTTGAATCATAACGATTTTTCCCGAAGAACGCACAGCACGTCTTAACTACGTCCCTGAAAACAAACATTTCGCGATGCCGCCAAGGGGAGCATTGAAAACGGGAGCACGGGCATCATGCTTCTCACATCATCGTACCTACCACTCGGGCGTATCGATCTTCTCGCTCATTTGAGGGGGGGAAGTTGATATCACACTTTTTCCGGCTGATGAAAAAGGATTTTTGCGAGGCGGGGTTTTTTTACACGGGGTGTTTTTGTGGGGATTCTAGATTTTTAAACGAAATATAGCCGAAAGGGTTTTCACCGTTATAGCTCCATTAGTAGGAGCATAATGCAAATCAACATAAAGCATCTCACCATAAACTAGGAAAGGAAGCAGGCAGCTAATGGGATCAGCTCGTTTTATGACACAAGGGGTTCGTTTTTTTCCTCTCCCGAGGATGTGCGAATTGCATTATGGTGAAAAACTTTTAAGGTTTTTGTCATTTCGCCATAATCGTGTATTAAACGGCGAAAATAGGCTTGCTCATTGGCTCTCCCTAGTTTATGGTGAGATGAGCCCAAACGACAGTTTTATGGCGAAATGACAAGTTTTTTAAAATGAAAGTTTCCTTTATGTTCCACTGCGTTATGTTGAAACGACAAAATCTCTTCTTTATGGTGGTATTATTCAAATGCATTATGGTGAATGTTTTCGACTATTTTCTTTATGTTGAGCTGCAAACTTTTTATGGTGACTTGCGATTTCTGCAATTTTATGGTCAAATGCATTATGGCATTATGTCGACATGTATGCACTCATTTTAGTGGATAATTTTACAGTACTAAGTGAAACATTTTAAAAAAATGTGGGCGTTAAAAAACGTAATAATGTTAAACTCCTTAATTCTACGGACGATAAAAACTAAACATGGGGATGAAAATCATTAAGAACCCTCTTCTCCGTCCGGTCGTTAACGACCCCCGCCCTCCCCAAGGGCTGATTCCGGAGAGGGCTTCGGTTATTTATGAGGGCTCAAACTGATCGAATCTCCCGAGTCGTTAGCGGAGGCTTCGACCATTAAAAAGGCCTTAAAAACTTTCATGAGCTTTAAAAAAATTAACCGTAATAAAATTAAGAACCCCTTTTTTATGAGGGGGGAAAACCTCCATAAACCTACATTAAAAGCGTTAAAATTCTGATACAGAGAAATAAAATTCCTCAAAGAGTCGCGTGATTTCATTTTTTCACTTCGGAGCCGTTTAAAAATTAAAACCTCATTTTATTTCATCCGTTAGAATATTTCCTCGCGTGTTTAATTTTTTTTAAATTCCCAGCCTGAAGAGAAAATTTTTTTTTTTTAATTTATATTCAGAAAGTTTAGAAACTGTTTTTTTTAAATAATACAGGTTGCCACAATGGCTCCATTATAGATCTGCCCAGGGGATTCCGCCGTATTGCCCTGTAGTTAACTCTTAGTGAATGATAAAAAGTTACAATGGACGATACGAAAATTTTTCAGTTTTTCAGAGAAAAATTTCATCTTCGTGGATTGAAACATACGACCTCCGTGATTCGAGCACATTCCACAGCCAAGAATTAATTTTCTAAAATCTAAGCTTTGTTCCAACCGCAGTTGAAAGGCCCAAAACATGCGCAGAAGGATTTGTACGTCTAATTTGACGTCAGGTACTTTTATTGGACGGTCAAACGGGTTGAACGACGTCAAATTTGACTACAAATCATTCTGCCATGTTCTGGAGATTAAACTGCGGTTGGAACAAAGCTATTATGAAGGGAATTTTCCCCAGTGAATTTGTTTGTATCTAGTGAATCTCTCAGGTTTTGATAGATGGAAAGGTCTGGAAATAAATGGTTTAGGAGTGGGTAAAAAGGGAGCGTCAGGTGGTTCTACAGTAAATTTAAGTGCTAATTGGATTAAAGGGAACTTCTCTTCCAAAGAGTAGAAAAAACCGATTCACTCAGAAGTACTTCTTTAAGTCAATTTTCTATCAGGAAGATCCTTAGAAAAAAATAGAATCGTCTAAAAAAGGAAGGTAAGAAAGTCATTTGTCATCAACTTGGTTTTGGCCCAGAAACCGTGTACATGTCATATTTTAAAGGAATTTACTTTTTCTACTCTAAATATAGAAGTACAAAGTTAATAAATAGACCGCCGTGAGGGGGAGGAAAAATAACGGTGAGTGATTAATGAATAACGTGATTTGACGTCTGATGTGTGGGGCTCTAATGAAAATGAGAGTCTTTTAAGAAATTCTGGAGCAAAAAGAACCAACCTTAAGAAAAAAATTAATTATAACTTTTATGGTCCAGGAATCCCCGAAAGAAATTTTTTTTATAAGTCCTTGCAATATGGCGGAAGCCTCAGGCATGGACCCATACTTGATAAAAAAGAATTACCTTCTCGAGATCCATTTTGAGTAGTTCTAACTGATCGTTGGGATGCTCGGTCGCTAGATGGCGGAGAGGAAAAGTGATGTGGCCGATCGTACCTGAGCGTTTGTTACGCCCGCTGTCGACGACCGTCATCCTAAGCGAATGGTCCGAAAGCTCCTTTTCTGAAACCTATAAAAAAGTAAAAATCCGCTTTGGGAATAAACTAATTGGCTAAAGTGAAGAACGTTGTCTCTTTTAAATGAGGGGACGTTTAATTTTCCGAGAGGGATGTTAAGCCCAAGGACGGGGGTCCATCAAACTGTTTATCTGCCCTTAGGGCAAAATAACAATTCTCCCTTTTTATAAAAAATAATTTTTTTTTTCTGAGTAATAAAAAAGCTTACCTGAAAGACAAATGTCTCGTCGAAAAAAGGATTACAGGTTTTTTTCTTCTGCCTCGATTGTTGTACCCGTCTTTCATTAGGGATCAGATGAAGCCTGCGAAAATTGGTTAGCACTTTTAATGAAAAGCATTAATAAATTAGAATTTCCCCCATGTATTTTGTTTGCTCAAATGGGTTTTCTTGGAAGTTTAATCTCATTAATTTTCAAAAAAGGGCTTTAACGATCTTGTTTTCTATGGAGCAGCTGTGATAAATTCGTTTTAAACGGAAAACATCGAATCGGCCCCTTTTTCAACGTCGGAAAGGACGAACTCAAGAAATCTTATTAAGAATATCAAATAATTGGCTTTTAGATTAAGTTAATCATCCAAAACGTTTTACGTTTGTTCATTTTAAGGGGCTGAATACTAAATGCAAGACTTGAAAGTAATGCGGAACTACAAGTCAAGAAAAAGGCTGAATACTAACGCAAAACTGGAAGGAAATCTGACTTTTACGCCTTGTGTAAAATTTTATTGAAAAAATGTTTTTCAAGCCTAGGTACAGATTTCAGGTTGCTTTTGGCAGATATGCTTGCACAAAAATAAATAACTTTTGTATAAGACATTCTATTTTAACTGGGTTTTTGGGAACTTTTTTTTTTTTTTGCCCATAAAAACCACTTTTTCTGGGGTTTTTTTTGGCGTTTTCCTTGTTTTTGTCGGAAAAAAAAAATTATTAGACCACATTTTGAGGCGTTTTTCTCAATTTTTACGGCCGAAAAACCGTTCCTAAAACTTTCTCTAAGCTTACAGGGCGAAGAAAAATGTCGGCTACGGTTGGAAAATTCATAAAATAACAACTCAGGAGATGATAGCTTTGTTATTTAAATTTAATGATGTACGAATTTCAAAAAATTAAAATAAACGAAGAAGGAAAAGTTACCTTGAACCCCATCGACCTTTCATCATTTATATAACAAAAATTCAACCTTTATATTTACAAAATAAACCCAGATTTAACATTAAGAAAACTTTTTTTCCAGGAAAATTTCCAACCGCCTTTCTGGTTTATTGGCACCTCCGGCGAGACATTTTCATGAAGGGTCAGACGTTTAAGAGGGTCCACTTATGAAAAGAGTTTTTTCAACGTCTCGATCGATAAGTTGAAAAAAGTTGAAGTAATTTATAAAATTATTTTTACGTTAAAAAGGGTCGTTTAAGAAAGACGATTTGAGAAAATCGTTTTACAGGACATTGGTTTCCATCCGTCTTCGCCCACGTGATTGATATCCCTGACAATTTAACCACGAAAAAAGGAGAGATTTTTTTTCCGACAGCTTACCTCACAATCGGATCGCAA
>JACGAQ010003685.1:0-25556 GCA_014119065.1 Orius insidiosus
AGATTTAAAACAAAATGTTTCACCTTTCGGTGAACTCATTTCACACTCGGTCGGCAGTAAAAGATCGAATATTCAAGCAAATTCAGCAGTTTGAAAATTAAGCTTTTCTTGCCAGAGAAAAAAAATCCCACTTTTTATTAAACTAGCTTTCTAGCGAGACGAAAAATTGGAGTTTTTTTAGAGGTTTGTCCTCAATTCATGGGTTGTGGATCATCCTTTTCCGAAGTCCATTTTTAAGCATAAAAAAAAGTATCTCCCCAAAAATTTGTAATGGGCCTAATCACAATTTTAAAAAAAATTATGTCATAGCGAGGCAAATGATCGAGCATTTCACCGCTATTATTTAATGGGCGCTTCCAGGGACGTGAAATTTTATTTAAGTTTCGATTATCCGTGACGATTTGTATAAATACTCTTTATTCATCTTTTCATCTTTATTTTTAGTTATTTTATTTTTAATTTAAAACGTTCATAATCATCGCTAAAAAAATCATACTGTCATAAATTCGTTATGTAATTAATCGTCATAAAATGTCGCAAAGTTTAAAGGGTCACTTCACCCTCTATGTTCTCGCCTTCACCCCTCCATTTTAAAATATCATTTTAATTACATAATAAATTTTAACCAATACGGCTTTCTTTCCTATTATGGGAATAAGAGATTTGTTGTAGGTAGAATTAATAACAGTTCGCTTTTATGACGATAGTTATTCATACTATCGTCTTAAATTATACGTATTAGGTAGATTCTTTTCTTCTTATCATATTTTAAATTATAAAACTTTTTTATGTTAAAATATTTCAGGTTAAAAATTGCGGAGGATAATAAAGAATAAAAAACACGATTTTTTTTTGTTTGTTTTTGAGCCCGTTCCTATTTAATATCCATAAACGCCAAAATTTGGGTAAAGAAAACTATTTTCGGGTCTAAATTTATAATCTATGATACAAGACTGTAAAACATTGCTGAAAACAAGAAGATACTGTTGTATAATACATTTTTAACTCTGCAGCAACTGTACAAATATAATGGGTTACCTGGAAACCCTTTTAAAAGACTAATCCTATTTTAGGCATATAAAGGGCAAAAGTTGGGAATATTGTAACAATTGAAACTTTCAAGGCTAGTTTTTTAGCTCATTTTTTAAAATATTGAATATTATGTTATCACCTGATCTTTTAATTTTGTTGAGATATTGGTTAGAAAAGTTACTTTACATCCTTACTACTATTCGGACTACTCTGGGAACTCTTAATTGCTCCATTAATTCCTATTTAATAATGAGACATCAACGTTCTGATAAAATAGTTTTCTACTAATGCTTCATGAAAGTAATGTCAACAGTAATAATCTAAATTTTCGGTTCCGACATTATTGTGGGAATTGCATCTAACCCTCATAAACCTTTAAAGCATTGATGGCATCATTTTACTCTGGGGAAGGCTGTCTTGTTCCCTATTCCGAGTGACGCAGCACTTGATGAATGTTCCTCTCTAAAGCGAATGATTATCTCAAGCTTAATTAATAGAAAGGACGATTTATTGAAACCCATTACTCCTAATTTAAACCTAAATTGCTCGATAAGAGAAAACGTATTTATTAGCAGTATATTTTCTAAAGCTCGTAGGGATGACAAGTGTTTTCCTCAATTTTTAAAATCTGAATCAACAAAACGATAGAATGTTCCAGCTTTTCAACATTTTATACGTCACTTCTCATTTCAACGGCTAATGAGGGATTTAAGGATCACTGGAACACAAGCGTAAATTCATAAACAGTTTTAACGCTTCCATACCGAGTATATTTTGTATTTTAACGCTTTGGGAAGTCAACAAATTAGAAAATGACGAAGTTTATGAATTAAATAATTTTAAACAAAATATATAGCGAGAAAAAATTTTTATTTTATTTTTTTAATATATAAAAGGATGAAATGCTATTAGGTTTATCTTCAAATCAGGGTGACGATAGCTCATTTGAACCTTAGTGCTTTAATATAAATGCAAAGCAGACTCCACACAAGAGGGGAGAATGAAGAAGCAAAGTGACACATCCTGGTGGCTTCCTTTTTCGTTTTTTGTTTTCAAATAAATTTTATTACTCTTAAGCTCCATTATAAAAGTAGAAAAATCCATTTCCGGATTTTACTGTCATTAAAAAATTCCATTGACTTTAATTCCTGATATTGTATTTCGAAAAAAGTGTAAAAGCTAAAAATCATATCATTTTCATTTGATCCTATAAAAATTATTTGATTTCAAATTTTATAAAGCTATTAATTAAAAAACAAAATCAAACTCATGTATTTATTTAATTAAAAACTATTACCAATATAGAAGTTCTACTATTATGTTTAAGGAAATAAACATGTCAATTTTTATTATTTATACACGAAATGTCATTAAAAAAAAGTTTTAATAAAATTTCCTATTGTTGAGCACTTTTGTTTGTGCGTTCAATTTATAGCCAGTATGTATTTAAAAAAATTAATTATTTACATCGTAACTAAATTATTAGGCTATAAGTCTTCCGGAAAAGCGGCCGTGAAGTTTTCCGGAAAATTCTGACGACACAGAAAACCTTTTGAATTTGTCTTTCCTATGTCTGGACAAGCTATTTCTAAAGACACTTCGTTGAAGGGTATTACAATAACATTCTTTTTTAAGAAATTCAAAAGTTACAAATAAGAAAACTTGAAAATTATGTAGATTAAATTCGTATTGAATTTCGTTTTTGGCAAAGAGCCCCATGATATTTGACTTCCTGATTAAAACGCGGGAGCAAAGAGCAGTTATGCCGAGGTAAAATCTCTAAAACCCTCCCTTTTTCCGGTTTTACTACATATTTCCATGTTCCTTAAACGTTTTACTCCAGTCGAAAATGCTTTCGGTTATGTTGGGGGGTTGTTAAAGAAAGGTAGAGGCAGAAAAGCATTAGATGAGAATCTTCTTTTATCTTCAAAACAAATTAGCTTGTTTAATATTCAATCGTCAATAGTTTTTGGTTACTAGAACAGTTAAGGTTTTTAAAAAAAGATAACAAACAAGAAATATCTCGTCTAAAATCCAAAGTTTTAAAAGTCTGTTATCCTCTCTAAGCCTGTTTTTAACAAGAAAAACAACTTCTACAACTTAAGTTCAAATTGTTTCCATCCACACGTCAATAAAATAACCACATTTGTAAGTGTAAACTTTGTACCTTCCGACTTCCAAAATTATTAAATAGTATATTACTGTCTGAGCAATGAATTTCCTTAATAATGAGGATTTAAGGAAGCTACAAATTGCATTTTTATATCCTCAGGTCGGTTATTACCATTAAAAAAATGAGTT
The DNA here is from genome assembly GCA_014119065.1 of Orius insidiosus. NCBI lineage: Eukaryota > Metazoa > Arthropoda > Insecta > Hemiptera > Anthocoridae > Orius > Orius insidiosus. Next base: position 3,334 of record JACGAQ010003685.1, read on the forward strand.
TAAAATTTTCATCTTTAATTTTCCCCTTGGATGTTGTATAAATATTTTAAGGAAAAAAGTCCTTCATTCTACTCTTTTTTTAAGATAAAAAAAGGAAGAAAAAGTAGAGTTCATAATACTTGGAGTCTGGGAGTCTAATAAGTAGAAAGGATACCCTGGGTGTTTGTACGAGGTAAATTGTGAGAAAACATAGCAAACTTCTGCCTACTGAACACCTTTACTTCTCGTCTTCGTTCTCTACGTGACTTCCTTCAAGTTTTATTTTTCAAAGATAAAATAATTTTCTTTTATGGGAAAAACCTTTTGGGGAAAAAACGGAAATCTTGAACTATAATGAAAGTTGCATCTATAACCTAATTAGCTTTTCCCTTTTTCTCGATAATCCGTTTATTGCTTTATAGAAGGGGACCTTGAGACGTTGAAAAGTCTCGATGGTGGAAACCACTTAACTCCCAATCAAAATCCCTTTCAAAATCGCCACTTTTCTCCTTACAATATTTTCAACTTTTTTTTTTCTGTTAAAGTCATCACTTAGTGGCTACAAAAGATTTTGGAAAACAATATCTGATATTCTGTTTGTAAAAGATCATAAAATTAACGAGGTAATACTTTATAGCTTCTAGGGTCACAGCTGTCTCCGTTAATAAAGCATGTTAATGCCCTGGAAGGGTTCGTTAATATTATAATTAGGGTGTGGCCAGCGGAATATACCCTTTGACGTCGTTCCCTACCATCCTCAATCTGAATAAACTATATCCTTAATATTGATATTTGACTTTAAGTCATTAATATTAATTTTATGGTTTTTACTGATGAATTTATCTTACTTACAGGTTGGGCGCTAAGCTGGATCATCTCCAAACCCTCGATAGGCTCCTGAAAAAAGATTACGACCGTCGGGCAACCCCTACAAATCACTTAAGTAAGTTGTAATGTTTATTTTATTGAATGAAGAATAAAAATTATTTTTATTTGTAAGCTGATAAAGTCAAAGCGAGCTGCACGCTTTGCTCTTTCAAGGTCATGGGAAAAATATTGTCAATCTCGCTATCTTGGTTAGATTTCAAGTTAGTGTGAAGGATTGAAGGTGTTTAGAAAATTTATTTACTTATGACATTAAAAATTCTATCAAAGAAGAAAGGTAATTTTTAAATAGATTTCGAAGAAAAGAAATCACCTAATAAATTGATTTTTTTTTCTCTCTATTCCTTTGTTTTCAAAGAAGGCATTTTTTTCATCATTTAATAAAATCTTGTAAAATGATAGAAGCTTAAATCGTTTTTTTTTATCGGTGTGAGAGTTAAAAGTTACAGAAAAGAGATAAAATTAAAGATGAATGGACCGAGTACTCGACCTACCTTTCTAAATTGAAAGAGGGTAGAATTGAAAAATTATTTTGTTCCCTTTTTTCCTTTCTTTTTTTACCCCCACGGCAATCGTTTGAAAAGCGTGCTTTAGGTTGTTTTCATTACAATCCAAACGGCAACAACAATTATGCTTAAAAATAATTTTTTTTTATGAAAGGGGAGTTAAAGGGTTTCATCTAATAAATTTTTTAAAATAACTTTGGTTTAAAAAATTGTTTTGAAGCTAGAAAGATGAAAAACGATTTTACAAAGATATTGTGAATGAAAATTAAAAAATGATAACCTTTCTAGAAGTTAATCATCCCCAGATATGATCACGCCTGCTAGTAATTTTTTTTTTTCATTTTCCCCCTTTTTTGACAGACTGGAAATTATTTAACTTGTGATTTAATGACGAGGTAGGTCAAACGTGACAGTCGAGACTTTCGAAGGTATCCGTGAAGAGTTTTCGTTTCGGAATTCAGGGTGCTTCACCCAAAGGAGATTAATGGGAGCTCCTTTCGTTAGACAATGTCTAGTCACGCTTTGACACGACTCCATCGTGGAAACCCACCTCTACCCTCAAACACTCCACCTCCCTTAACTTCCCATCTCCTTTTCAACCAATTCGCAAAGCCCAATTTATCTTCTTCGCCAAAATGGCAATAAATTATGTCATCCTAGAGACTTTTTTTCATGCTTTATTTATTTTTCAAATTAAAAATGGCCAAATTTCTCATCAAACGCCCTCGCCATAGATTCTTGATTCCAAGATTTTAAGCGGAAAAAACATTAATTTTATACTTCAACAGTATGTGCCAAAATCGAGTGAAAATTTTTGGTACATTCAGAGGCAAAAATTTCCTCAGCCTCGAAAATCTAGAGTATCCCTAGTAATCCGAGCTCCCTTCAATTAGAGGGAGCTAATCCGAGCAGATTTCTTGGGTTTTCGCGTCGTGATCAATTCATGAGATTGCTTTAGAATGGCGGTAACAGACCCTGACAACGACTGATTGTTTCTTAATCATTAAAACCGCCTTTTATATTTGCACGAGACTTGTAATAACCAAAAATTGGGAAAGTAATATTTTTTTAAACACTCCTCTATTGAAAAGGATTAATGATTTTTATTTACTCGTTCTTTTATTTGTTCAGGATGATTAACGATGTACTTAAATCGAAAACCAATAGCTAATTATCCACATAAAATTCCAATTTGTCTTCTCCCCTTCTTCATTAATCACCAAATTATGTCCCTAATCTCTGGGTTAAAATCACTTTTCACAACCGACTTTTTCTTAGGGTTTTTTTTGTTCTATAAGTCTGTACCTTTTGATAAAAACAAAGTTCGGTTAGGGATGGCAATAAAGACGACCGTGGGCTTTGTAAAAACTTGCTTTCATTGGCCGTTTAATTATTTTTTATTGGCTTCCAGGCAATTAAGATTCCTCCCGTAAAACCTTCTCCAAATTACCTCCACCTTTTCTTTTTTTCTAGGTTCAGGATAAAATTAACCTGGTGAACAAGTGCTAGTTGTTTTTAAGCATCTACTAAAAGTTTTGCTTATCCATTAATCTTATTTGTTTCCGTTGTTTTTCTAGGGGTAGTTTTTGATCATAGAAAATCGTCGTGGATTTGCATGGTGGGGCGGCTAAAAATGATGAAAAGATTTTTCTGACCCGCAACACATTCTGGAGATGCGGAATGGTTGACTTAAACCCCTTATTCAGGTCGATGTTATTCCGAAAGTCTCAAGGTGGCAAGAAAATGAGGGTAATACAGCTCAAAGGATTCAATAAACCAAAGAAATTAAATCAATATTTGTGGTGTTGCTCTTTATCTTATCAAAACAAGTAATTTTATGAGAAGCCATAATTTCTAAAGGGCCTTTTTGTTCGTTAATTTATCGAATTTTTAAAATTTCGTATCTAGAATAATATGTATATTAAGGCTTTCATGTTTTCACTCCTTAACACATGTCTCGACGGAGCAACTTGTGTGAATATGTTACGCAACACCAATAAAGGCTAAACTTGTTCCAAAACAACATCATTCCTTTTTAAAAACTTTTGGCCCCTTTTTTATTTCAAATACCAATTTATCTCCATAAAATCTTCTTTCGGACTTCAATTAACCTAGTTTTGAGGCAAAATATGTTTGTTATTATAAAATAAAAATAAAAAATAATAAAATTTAGAAAAAGGTTTTCTCTCTCATTTTACTAGAACTGCTACATATGTCACGTCGCGAAACGTGATGTCATTGCCAGCAAGTTTTTTTTGTTGTCATTTTTTATTATTGATTGAATTTATAAAATATGGATATAAAAAATATTCTGTCTGCCATAATCTTGGGGATAAAACGAACTCAGAAGAGTGTCCATACAAAAAATTTGCCTTTCTTTTTCGGTCGGGGTTGTTCAGCGTTTATCCCTTTAAGAATGAATATTTGATTAGCAAACTTAAATGATTTTTTTCTTTCAACTTTTCCTTTAGAAAACGATTGAAGTAATAAGAACAGCCCCTTTTTACCTTAAGAGAAGAAAAAGTAATAAGAGACAAAGTAAAATAAGTTGGCAATAAACCCCACCCCAAACGAAATATATATCTTATTTAATGGAGGGCAAAAGAGTAGTGGTTAAAGGAAGCAGTTTCATCTCGAATCAGGTTAGACAACGTTTAAATCCTTCTGCCTTCTTTTCAGTATAAACCTATTTACAATATTAATCACGGCAAAGCCATTTTCTTTTTCGGTACTCATTTATCTAACCCAATTAAGGAACGCCTGTTATAAAACCTAATTAGACCCTCCCTTTCAAAGACTAATCTATTAAAAAAAAGCATAAGTTCATTATTCCAATTTAAAATAATATCTCTTTAAGATCTTTGATTTATTATTTATAGGTAAGATAAAATTTTAAATATTTGTTTAAAAATCTTGGATTTTTTTATAAAAAAATATTTTGGGAAAGACATTCTGGAAACTGATTGCCCTCACAGGTGTCTCGGAAATCTCATGACGAATGCTTGGAATATATTTTTTTTACTAGCGGACACGTCACTTTTAGAATTATTCCTCCTGATCAACGAAATTAAATTTGATTTTTTCAAAATCTTAAAATCACTTGTTTTTAAATAGGTTTAAACGTCTGTTTTGAGAGATACCGGGAAAATATTTTTCGAGGTACCTCTTTATAAAGTAAAGCTTTCGCTCCAGTGTTTTCCATTAGGCTGGAAGGAGACGTTTGAAACACGAAAAAGAAAATAACACTCTAAGAAGAAAGACATGGCTCTTTCTAAACCCTTCACATATTTCACAAGTTGACGTTTTCACGTGTATGACGAACTTGTTGCTTTAGTCTGTTTTGTTCGAAGCTTAAATTTACATTTTCCATTTTGTTTTCCCCAGTAGAATTTCCTCCAGTGCTTTTTAAAAAAGAGAATGCATTATTGTAATTTTTATTTTATTTTTTCTTAAAATTAGGTCTGTATTTTAAGTATTTGGGCTTACATGGAAAAAGAGGTTCCACCCATTTTTTTGTATGAAGTATACGTTCAAAAAACATTTAAAAATTTTACATACCTTCCTCTGTAATTCCACATTCACGTTTCTGTTGAAATTTTGATTGCGGAGCTCTTTTATCTCGGCTTCGCTTAGTCTACAAAAAACGCCATTGAACCTTTCCTTTTTGTTTATTATATATTTTTTATTCTTTCGTTTTAGATTGAATTAAAATTTAAATAGTGAAATTAAGAAGTGATAAATGATTCGTAAGAGACAAAAATTAATATTTGGTTTCGGCTTGAAGGAGAGATAGCGGTTATCATACAACAACGGTTCCCAACTGATGGATGTGATCCTCTCGCGATCCCCCAGAGAAATCTTCTTTAGACCCCTTTCCCTTTACCCCGTACCCGCAATACATTATAACTGACTTCATTTCTCGGATTCAGATATGAGGGAGAAAAAAAAGTGACAAAAAATTTAACGACGGACGTCAATTGATGCTCTCATTCCGTCCAATTCCCCTTATCTTAAGAGGGTCAGAACTTCGAGACAATTGGGCGGAAGAGGGCCTTCAAAATTGCCCCTGTCAAACTTGAACCCTTGTAAAGTTAAATAATTATGCAATCATAAATGCATTGAATTTAATCGGTTCTAAATCGTGATTTGACTCATCAGACATTCCCATCTTAAATTTTCATTGTGCATCCGTCTAGATCTATAAGAAAAAAAGGTAAAGTTTCTAACTTTAATTATTTTCCCTCAACTTTTTTTTTTAAACTCTCCTTCCGGGGATTTGAAAGGCGATTTAAAACTTTAGAAGTCTCTTGAGGCAAAACGTTAAAAAACTTTTAGAATAGTTTATAGGTAGCTACTTGTACAAAGTGTTTTTCCAAGATAGGAGAACCGTTTAAATATTTTAATAATTTTACAGATTTCATAAGTCCAACACTTTTTTTCCCCCAAGTTTGTAAAAATTATATAGGCTTAAGGGTAAAAAAAAGTTAGGTAAGCACAAAAACGACAAACAAATAATCAAGCCTTGCAAAAAAAAAGTTAGGTATACAAAATTTTTATAGTCTAGAAGATTTCCTTTTTAATTAAAACACATACAAGACGTGTTGTTCTATTTGATTAAGTATAAGATGTTAATCCAGCGTTGAAAATTGAATGTTCGTTATCTCACTAAATAGAATCAACTTAACTTGGTTTGTTCCTCACATACCCCTTTAAATATCAGGAGATCCGACGATAATACGATTAAAAGGTTACCATATCTCGCATACAGGAAATATTCTAAATTTTTAATTAAATTAATCTATGCACCAAAATTTAATGACTTTGAAGAATAATTTTCTCGCTTCCTTAAATAAAAACTTCAATGTTATTTACAGAAAATTAAAATTTAAAAAATCGTCGCTTTAGTTTTACACCGGCTATCTAAGTTTTTATCAATTTTGAGTTTGGCATTGTTTCTGATGGTAAATTTTGTGGAGAATCGAATTCCGTTGGTAGTTTTACCCTATTACCAACAGAAAACGCGTAGTTCACGATTTAGCCAACAGGTGCATTGATTCCAATGAGAAATCAATCCGTATTTTGGCTCTCCTAAAAACCAAGAAAATTGAGATAGCCGGAGTTTGAGCTAACGCGACGAAATCGTGGGCGTTAAAAAAAATCTTTCCTGGCCAAATAGACTCCATTGAAATTATTATAAAAAGAAAGAATTTTTCCCTTGCGGAGTTGAAAGCGAATTCATTAATTGTAAAAGCGTTTTCTTAATTAAGACTCTTTTTTCGTCAGAAAAATCCATTATTTCAAATTAATTAGATTTCGGAAGATTTCCATTGAAAAATATTAATCAAGACCTAAAAAAAATCTATTGTTATTTAAGATCTAAAGCTTAGTTTCTGGGCCTCGTAATCGTGGAAACTCCACCCGATTCAAACGGCTGGAAACATGATAAGTTTGTAATTAATCGTTCTTCGGTTTCCGTCTTAATAGAGGTTCCGATTATTTAAAGCAGAACGCAAATCTATTGCCCTTTGATTATATAAAAAAATCGTATAATTGTTACTTGAACAGAGGTCTTTTATCGTTTTTCATGAATTTTAAACACAAACCAGCGGGTCGTATGTTCACTTTACACTATAATAGTAATTTTGTTTAAGAGTGTAGAAATGTCAATCCTTGTTATCCATGGAAGTTTTTTTTTTCTTCCGAAAAAATTATAAAAAGAAAGATTTTTTCGGAAGAAAAAAAAAAGGAAATTCAGTGTTCAATTAATTATTGAACCTTCAATTTTATCAACATTATTTCATTCTTAAGCCCTCATGTTTATAAAAAAGATTGGCGATTCGGAAAAAAATGAATCTCGACGTTCAATCACTGGGATTTTCTTTGAGAAAGATTGATGATGCTGTATCTCTCTAGACGTACGAATGTTTAAAAAAAATATGTATTGACATTCCAGGTTTTATACGAAATTCCAGATTATATTCTCTTTTTAACCCATTGTTTTAGATATAAATTGAACTTTAAAAAAAGTTAATATAAAAGTTTTTTTTTCTCTTTAAAACAAGGATTGGCGAAATTAAATGATTTTATGAATTGAAAAGAAATTTTCTTACGGTGTCCAGTGGATTTTAGGAAATTATTTTAAAAGTCTAATTTAGTTATTTTTTTTTTTAGAAAAAGAATTTTTTTCCTTAATGTAAAGTCACTAATTATGTTTTATACGTAAACAAGAGGATTTCCGTCATGATTATAATCGGATTAATCTTCTAAAGAGTGTGTTAACTGGAAAGTAGCAAGAGAATTTTGGGTTAACGGGAAAGTAGCAAGAGAATTTTCGGTTTATTTGTAATTTATTATTTGATAATCTAACTGTATTCCATGATTAATCCTAACATTTATCTTTATTATTTATGTTTAGAGATTTTAATTAATTAAATAGATGTTACAATATTTAAAGAGAAAGAAGTTGTTGAAAATGTTTTTGGATTCTTCCGTGGTGTCCTCGGTGGTGATCTTTGACAATGCTGTCGACGATTTCTTCAAGACTTTTCCCGGCGATTTCTTTATTCCAAACAGCGATAGCGCCTTCTTTGTTTTCTTCGATGATTTTTTGCATTTTTTCGATAGTTTCAGCGATATTGTCGGCGACTGCTTCTTGCATAGATTCGACGACGTTTTCGGCGAGTTCAAGTCCGGAGAGGGTGACGTTAGCGCGGAAACGCTGGTTTCGTACTCCAAGTCGGTCACGTTTACGGATTTCCTTCCTAGATCGGCCTCAAGAGAAGCTTTTATGGTGGTCTCTTCGGTACGGATTCTAAAATTAAATTTTATAGTGAATTTTTCTTTTTTCTTCGATTGTAACTGTAGGTAACTTACACAATGGGAGCGGTTAAATCGACTTCAGTACCGTTAATCGTTCCTTTGATAGCAGCCGTAGCATCTATCCTGTTTCCTTCAAGTTCGACTTCCAAAGAAAGTTTAAGAGAAGAATTAGTCTTTTTGACGCTGATCGTTTGAAGAATGGTCCTTCCAACAATTTGCTTTCCGCGGATCAAATCAAGAGTTACGCTGAAAATAAAAATTTTCAAAATTCAATTAAAACTTCAACTTATTTGAGAGCAAAACTAGACAAAAAAAATTAACACGAGGAAATATTGAGTTTATCAAATATTTTTTCTCAGGGGACGTTAGGTGAGGGGTTCTGGGAATTTGAGGGAAGCCTTCAAATACATAAATAATATTAGGGTTTAATATTGTAAAAGCTTTCCTATGTTTAAAAAATTATTTGCGATTTTTTGAAAAAATAGCTGTGATCGAAGGATAATTTTTTTCTTAAAAATAAAATTGAAAAAGAAAATTAGATAAAAAATTCATCTTTACGGTTGCTATTTTATCCATACTCCACAACATCCACAGCATATATTTATATTTAAAAAAAAAATTCTTTGCTTACTTGATACTGTCGGATTGGACAGAGGTGGAATCGAGCTTGGGAAGTGGGATGGGCTCTCTTTTCCTCAATACTTCGTCTAAATGTTTGAGACCGCTGCTTATAAGATGACTAAGTTCTTGAGCAGTTACTGGCCCTTTGAAAAACTTTTTAGTCTTGAAAAATCATAAATTTTACTCACCTTTTCTGTGTGGTGGATGAGGTCTTCGTCCTTCATTTCTCGCGCTAACGCTAAGGGCGAAGCAGAAAAGAATAGATACGATTACGACTTTCATTTTGGCTAGATTTTTTTACCAATAGTTCACAACAAAAAATCATCTTATATTATACTCATTTTTTGTCATTCTGCGATCCAAAGTCAATATTTGCGCCATACTTTTTCTTGGAATCGAATCAATGGAAAATTTTTTTTTCTTTAAAGTTTGACGATTTTAGGAAAATAAACATTAACAAGCTTTTCACTGAGTTTACGTACATACACAAATAAACAATGATGTTTATATTTTCTCTGTCAATATTTTACGATTCTGAAAAAAAGGTTTAGAGATGAAAATAATTAAAAATGTTTCTATGGAAATAGAACATATAGTTCATTATTTATTTGATTATATTATTGGATTATACGTGACGTTGCTCTCCAACAATAAAGAATTCCAATAAAACTCATTTAAAAAACGTTATTTGTTGAAATTCTATTCCCGGGATGTATGGAAGGATTTTTTAAAAAATTGAAATAATAATCTTCATTGATTTTTTATCAGGGAAATATCATTGTATTTTAACAATTATTAAGGTTTTTTGTGAGGGAGAGAGAATGAAAAAAAATGATATTTCCCTGATAAAAAATAAAAACAAATAGGGGCATCTGCCCAATATAAAGAGGTAGTGTATGGCCGATACTGGGAGGTGTGGAGACAACGGAAGGGTCTTAAAAACAGACAGATTCTGTTACCTTCCCGCGGTCTCACTTATACCACATAGTAAAGGTCAAGTAGAAAATGAGATGAGAGTGAAAAAAACGGAAATAGTCCACCTGATGAGGCGTATTACGCCGAAACCGGTCGTGGAATGTCCGTTTTTTTCATTCTCTCTCCCTCACAAAAAACCTTAATAAATCTTCATTGAATTTTCGACTTAGACACAACCTTGCTGAAGTTAACGGTTTCGGAGTTACGAACCGTCAAAAGTTTTTGTTCGGCATAGAAGGATGTCTAAAAGCGGTTGTTATTAGTTTTTATGAAATATCTCGAAAACTATGAGGTTTATAGGAAAAGTTATAAAGTAAAAAATATTATGAATTGAATTTTCAACAAAAAGTACTTAGCACATAACCTTGTTTTGGTGAACGGTTTCGGAGTTATGAACCGTCAAAAGTTAACCTTTTCAAGTCCTCTTGATCTAATAATTATTTTGTGTTGTCAACCGTAAATAATGTAAAATGACGATAAGTCAAGAATTGGAGAATTACGTTCTATTGTATAGGCATTTGTCAGATCTGGGTTAGTGGGCATGTGAAAGGCCAATTAATGATTAACATTGTATCATATTTCAACTGTCATATGCAACTTGAATTACTTCAGACTTTAAAAATACATAGAACCAGAATAACTACTTTTTTTCCATTTGTTTTTAGTAAATTTTTAAAATTTTAATTGCAGAGCATTTGAGAGTAGTGCGAGTAGTATTTTTATGACAAACGGTGAAGTTGCATCTGTAAGATACAAGTAGCAAAAAGTGATCCTGTGATGAACAAGTGAAGAAAAATCTCCATGTTCTTTTACTTAGATTTTTTTACACTCCCATATAGTCGAAGGAATTCCTTTGTTTAGTACGTATATTAAAGATACTGAGATGATTGAAAATTAATATATAAAAGGCTTATTATTACATTGCTTGTTCCTTAAAAGGTCTAAGCAATAAGAGCTCCTGTTTCGGGGTTGGTAGGTGCAGGAAAATCTTCACAAAAAACTTAGCTTAAGGTAGCTTAAGGAGGTATGATGGTTTTTAAGTGAGTTGCTTTGCAAATTTTTCGTTGTTAACAACGGTTTTCGGTTTTTCCCTTCTATCTCGGAAACCGTCGCTCAAAACGCAAAAATGTCATAAGTAAAAGTTGTAGGTACTGAAATTTACTACATAAAATATCTTATTAGTTTTTTCCGTCAGAGCAATACTTTAGGAGATATGGAAGTATTTAAGTTGGTTGCTTTGCAAATTTTTCGTTGTTAACAACGGTTTTCGGTTTTTTCCTTCTATCTCGGAAACCGTCGCTCAAAACGAAAAAACGTCCTAAGTAAAGTCGTAGCTACGGTTTCCTACAAAAAAGACCTCATTGGTTTTTTTGTTAGAGCAATACTTAAGGAGATATGAGGGTTCTTAAGTGAGTTGCTTTGCAAATGTTTCGTTGTGAGCAACGGTTTTCGGTTTTTCCCTTCTATCTCGGAAACCGTCGCTCAAAACGAAAAATGTCCTAAGTAAAAGTTGTAGGTACAAACTTTCCTACAAAAATTGTTTTATATTATTTGCGTAAGAGCAATATTTAAGGAGTTATGAGGTTAAAACTAATAATCCTACAGAGCCTGTCTGAAAACTTAAAACCTTCATATCTCCTAAAATATTGACGGAAAAAACCAAAATATATTTTATGTAGTAAATTTCCGTAGCTACAACTTTTACTTAGGACATTTTTTCGTTTTAGCGACGGTTTCCAAGATAGAAGGGAAAAACCGAAAACCGTTGCTCACAACGAAAAATGTACAAAGCAACCAACTTAAAACCCTCATATCCCCTTTAACTTAAGGTTGAGGAATCAGGGCAAACCCTGGAGATATCAATAACCTCGGTGGAGTGAGTCAAAGAGAGTTTGACCACTGACCTACGGTTATTTTCGTCACATCATAATCCATTTTTGAGAAGACTTGAAATATGAGAAATAAATAGGTTTTTCAAATGAAACTTATATTTTTAAGTAGTACACATTTTAAAGGGAGAAGAATGCAAAGAGTTGGTCTTCGATTTCGGAATGAGGTCTAGGTCCAGGGGGTCCAGGGGGTCCGTGAGGTCTTGGACGTCTTCTCTCCAACTTGTCGAGGATCTCTTCGAGACTTTTTCCATCGGCCAACTTGTTTAACCCTTCGATCACTTTTTCTTTTTGCTCTTCAACGATTTTCTGTCCTTCGGCAATAACTTCTGCGATTTTGTCGGCAATGGCTTGTTGAATCTCTTCGACGACGGACTCTTCGAGATCGGTTTCGGTGATGTTGACGACAGCGGCGGACGCGCTGTTTTCGACCGAAACGTCGGTTACATTTAGGGATTTTCTGGTAAGGGCGGCTGTGACAGATGTTGCCGAAGCGGCTGAAGCAATACGGATGCTGAAATAAAACGGTTCTATCAAAACTGTTTTATAAAAACTCAATTATTAATTTTTTTGTTTTTTATACTCACGAAACTTTTCCTGATTTTTCAGTTTCATTTCCGTTTATTGTTCCCTTAATAATAAGTTTACCAAGGATGGTTATATCTTCTTGCTCAACTTTCAAAGAGACTTCTAGGGAAGAATTTGTTTTGGTGGTTGATTGAGCTAGATTTTTTGTCCTTCCAAGCCATTGTAATCCACGTACAATGTTGGCTGTAACACTAAACACACCCAAAAAATTTTAAACAAAAAAAATTGTCTTTTGATTACTTGAGGTTGTCAGATTGAACAGGGATGGATTGCATTTTGCCAATTTTCATAGGTTCCCTCCTTATTCTTTCTTCGTCCATATGCCTGAGTCCATTTCCCAAAAGTTGGTTGATTTCTTGAGCAGTTGCCGGTCCTAAATATGATAATAAACCAAATGAAAACTATGTTTTATACAACCTTTCCTGTGAGGTCTTGGCCTGGACCTCGGAGGCCCAGGAGGCCCAGGGCGAGGTCTTTGCTGTCCGCTGACGCAGAGTGAAAACAGACGAGAAGTGCTACGATTGCGAGTTTCATTTTGTCTAACACTAAAGATTCGAACATCCTTATTTATACCTACTCTAAGCATTATTTTCAAACTGAAGTCAATATTTACCCTGAGACAATTCCTAAAAATAATAAAAATGAGCTATTATTTGTCACGCAGTCTAGACATGAATATTGATAAATATTCAATTTCTTCTTTCTCATGCCATGTCATACCCTCGAAAAATGATTTGCAGAAATGGGTCTTCCTGACCCCAAAGAACCGTCCAAGCAATCTGTATCCTTCCTTCCCCTCCACGTCGGGTTTTTGGGGAGGTCTTCCAGACACCGTAGGGTAAAATCGAATATGGATCTATACCAATCTCAACTTTGTCTGTGGTTCCGGCCGGCCGTAGCATTTTTTTCCGGAACACTTTACGGCCACAGTTTTCATCCGATTTTCACCAAATTTTCACACAAATTTCTTTAGCCGGTGAAGAAGAATGTAACGGGGCGATTTTTGAATTTAGAAAAAATGGCGGAGATATGTCTGTTTGAAATTTTAAAAATTCGCTGCTGCCGAACCGTTGGTTCGATTTTCACCAATTACTCCTTATATTTTTTACAAATTTTTCGTGTGAAAAAATTGCCACTTTTGATTATTATTATTTTTTTAGTTTCAAGAAAATTTCTTAAAAAACAAAGATTTTTTTTTGAAAAAACGAACTTCCCCCACCTCCGTTGTACGTCCCCTCCGTTATACTTCCCCCTTTTATATACTTCCCCCTCCTTTATTGTTACTTCTCTTTAAGGAAGTTATCGAATTTTGAAGTAAATATTAATGGAGCGTAGGTGATAAATTTTGACTTGATTACATCTTCACTAATGGAAACCCAATCATTAAATTGTCGTCGATTAATTTGAAGGTTTCGCTTGGTTTCTCGGGAAATAACGAAATGGACCGCATTTCTAAATCTCTCGGGAGTAATCTGAAATACAAAAACATTAATTTTCAACAGCCACATAATAATTTAAAAATTTGTATTTTTCCAGATAATGCAACAACAGTCCATTGCGAGTTGTACATAAGAAGTTTCGGCTCCATAAGTCCAGTTACGATGGTAAGTCTAAAGATTTATGAAATTGTTAGTTTGTCCACTTTTGGGTCATCTATATCAATTTAAGTTTGATTAAGCTATTTATCTTGCTCCTAGTTAAGATTAAGTTGGGCCTTGAGGCGAATCATGTAGGTTAATGTAATTTTAAGTGGATGTGATGAACATCTCATGTAATCATAGGAAAACAGGCCAAAATATGGCAACCTAAATTGAGAAAATGCTCTATTAAACAATATATAACTATTTTTGGACAAATAGAGTGGAAAGATCGTAAAAAACAAGGTTCTGGGATATTTTATTTCAATATATGAGGCCTTCAAAGAAAATAGAGGCTTAAAAGAGGGTAACTGTCGTGTGATAAGAGATCCCTTTATACAACAGTTTGCCTTTAAAGACCATTTCTTTGTACCCTTGACAAAAATGAGAGACATTTTCTTGGCGTTTTTTCCTCTCGGCTTTTTTTCCCCTCCTCCTTTTCTCGTTTGAACACATAAAAAGAAGTTGCGTCTTAATTTTGTCGCTCGATTCTCCTCGTCGTAATGGAAAAAAGTCGGTTATCAGGTTGGCAGGAATTTTTTTTTACATCTTAATTCCACGTGTATGTCCAGGATTTTATTAAATCTGAAGGGGGAAAAAAGATATTTACGTCAATATGAAAAACGAAAATAATGTGAACCAAAACGTTCCTATTGATCAATATTAATCTTCGTTAAACAAACTTGATTTATGACAAAAATCCGAGGTGGTGAGAAAAAAAATTATCCTGCAGATCCCATCGGACATATTCAAATATAGAAAGAAAAGATATAAATTTCTATTGTTGACAAAGCAAATTTGAACGTGCCGAATGTCAAATAGATGGCAGACTTTTTATTCGTGAATAACAAAAGAATACTGAAGTGCTATACTGTTAGTAAAGTATAATATTTGAATATTTTCATCACTTGGGTTTTATTTAAAAAAAATTGAATATAAGTTTAAAAAATTTTTTCCAAAACAGAATTTCCAGTTTATTAAACAAAAAACTACCTTTTGAAGAAGTTAAAAATGTAATAATTTATTAAATTTATTATTACTGTGTTATTATTAAAGTCTTGAATTTTAAAATTCTTAACTTTTGACCTTTCCACACGCGTGTGGATTCTTTAAGAGGAATTCCACTCAGAAAAGGAGGTGCCGAGATGAAAAGAGAAAATACAAAGCTCTGATTGCGGTTTACCAGAATTATGTGCATATTTTCATCCACTTTAAGTTTTATTGTGTGAACATAAAATTTGAATAACGTATTCTCTTTTAAAAGTTAAAACAAAATTCACGGGAAAACAGCTTAAGTTCAGTCGTTTTGAGTTAAAGCTGAGCGATTTTTTTTAGCTTTCAGACACCTTACCAAAGACTGTCAATAAACCTGACATGAGCATTAAGTGAGCTTTAAAAAATGTCAACTGCGATTTTTCACGTCTACTTTTTTTAAGGGTGAAAAACTGTTAGATTATTTACGGTCGACTATAAGCCTATTTGTGCTAAGTTTATTAATAAACAGCGAGGCTAATCATGTTATTCTATCAAAGTTATAACCAATTTCCCATCGACATTATTAAACTTATCTAGAAGCTTATATCGGGTATCTAGTCTGAAGCACATTCGCTCTGTTTTACTTTCAGGAAATTAACGCTCGGAAGTTTAGAATAATAGACGAGAGCGGGTTGATTTGTCAAATACGGGAAACTTGGTTGTAATTGAGTCAAGGTAGTCCCGAGTTTCTAGTCCTTTATTCGTATCTTGGACAAAGGTTTTTGAATAGAAATCACTAGTTCATGAAAATTTTTAATTCAATCTGGAAATCCCCTTTGTTTGATACAACCAAAATGACGCTTACGCATTCTAAAAAATTTTTTAATCAAAAATCTTCAGTATCCTTGTCAAAATTTGATCGATTTTCCGCCAAGTAAATAGTTTTTACCTTGAATGATGAGATCGTTTTTCAACCTCGAAGACAAGCTGGATGAAAAACCGACGTAAATAATTAATCTCAAGGTTCAAAAAATATTTTTAAAATATCTCCTTAATCATATTTTCGTCAAAATCCTCCAGAGATTTTCTTAAAATAATTGATGTAATCAAAAATTTGAGTTCTTCTGAAATGTAATATCTCGGTTCAATGATTTGAGATCTTAAATGTAATTTGAGGCTGTCAACATTTTTCCAATTTTAATTTCTCCCTAACGAGAAAGCCCCAAATTTCTGTCGACATGCATTCTTACAACTGGTAGCGCTGGGACATTCGTCGCCGTGACATTTCACGGTCACAGTGAAGTAATCGCGAGATATAAAATCGTTGAATTTATTGATAATATAACCTAAAACTGTCTGTAGATATGTCTCTCCTGTTTTAATGATGGTTTTAATATATGCTTAGTATCTTTTAGCCATAAATTAATCATTTATCAAGGACTAACTGATGATACCAAGATGGTATAAAAATGAACCCCTGTTACTAAAAATTATGCAGTTCGATTAATTGTACAAAAATGAAAAATTTTGTCTATTTTGCGATCATTGCACTCGCCTGCATGGCTACGGGTACCGGTAAGTATTGAAATTACAAATTTTTTTCTTTCAATTTCGCTATCTCATTATCTTATGCACTCTTGAGAAAATCACAGTTCCAAACAATCATAACTTTCTCAAAGAGAAATTGATGTACCCCTCTGTTTTTGGGAGAGGGTCTTCTAGAAATTCATGAGGTTTTTATTTTATTGTACCTTTATTTTTTTAATACTTACAGAGGCCGTCGACCGTAGATGGCTTTTCAAGCATAAGTTTTTTTCTCTTACCAAATAGTGGACTTCAATAACACTGGAAATCAAGAACGGCAAAAATGTGTTGAGTAAATATTAAATAAAGACGATTTCTGAAGCAATTTGTTAAATTTTAACTTCCTAAAAAAGGGGTTGAGGGAAGGAAGGGTCTGAAAGACCCCGTAGGATCATTAATACCATCTGTGGCCTCATTCCTAATTCCTTCTCCTAATTCTTGAGCTGTTCGAAGTAGTAAACCATTGTGTTTGTTTCTTATTTACAGTGGGATTTCCTATTTTGGATAAGATTAAACTGATTAAGTTGAAACTGGCTGAAGGTTTTCTCTCGGGTTTAAAAAGGGTAAAATATTGTAGCTCTAAAAAAGGGTCAAAAGATAAACGAAAAATAAAAGTAACTGAAAGATATTTTAAAATTTTTTTTATACCTATTTAGTTTTATAACACTTTTAAAATCCCTGAAGTTAAAATCGTCTTGCAATACTGGGTTTTTGATTCAAAATTTTCTTTTAGAATCCGTTCCTAACTCAAAGTAGGGGAAAAATAAGACAGTTACATCTTTTTACGGAGCAGCCTTTCAATTGATGAGTCTCTTTAAAAATGAAGGTTTATTAGTCTTAAGTGACTGATTTTAAAGTGGGTTTAAATGAGGTTTCTCGAACGGAATAGAATCGACATCGAAAATAATTACGGGCGGATGTTTGAGGTGAGTTCGGTCGGAGAATTTGACTCTCAGATACGTACAAGGTCTACCAATCACAACTTGCCTTCATTCTCCGACGAGTCTAAAGCTTTCATTAGAAAGCCGCCAATAAATAACGCTTTTCCTAAGGTGAAGGCGTTGAGGCCCCTCCGGCTATTGTTATCGCTCACTTTGGTCACTTAACTAGTTTCCCGAACGCTTCAACAACTAATCTTCAAACTTTAATCGAACTTGTGCGTTGAATATGTAGACATTGATGAATATTCATCCTTTAATCGAAGCTTTTCATTTTTATTTATTAAAATGCTCAAGAATTGAACAACAAAAGTAATTTTCTTTTAAAATATTCTCCTTGATGTTAATTATTTATTATAAATATTCAACAGTTTAGAGTGGTCGTGTTTTGTGTATTAGACAATGGCCTTCTGCTAGAGTAATGATGGATTAATAGGCCCTGGAGATCATAATGCCTAATTATCTCGCTTTCACAAAGCTATGTCACATTTGAACAATTAAATTAACTTATATTGCGTATTTTCAATTTGCATATTAATTGGTAAAGGTGGATCAAAAATGTTTACCCTGGTAAGAGGATTAAATTTATAAGCTCGCCTTCGTCCTAAACTCCCTCGTGCTCTATTATAATGGTTTCTTAATAGCTCTCGAAAGTTAAAATTTTCCTTCAAATTACAAGGTCCAAACTTATCCAAGGCCTAAAAAAAATATTGCCTTATAAAAAAAATATATTTCATTGCCTTTATATTGCCCATATTCCCTTTTTGCATCTTCTTATTATTCGTCAGCATTTTTAACCCATTTTAGCAATTCTATAATTTAAAATTTCATTTTTCCTTTTTTAGTCCTTAATAAATTATATTTTTTTTTATTGTGAGTAAATGTAACAAGAAGTTTCGTAACATTATTCCAAAAGTTATAATTTTACTTTATAATTGTAGTTTGTAATTGTTTTATTATTTATCCAGACGACGATTAACTTTAGTGTCTAGAATAATTTTCTCGTCGGCCCTTTTCCTAGATTGCAAAAAGGACAATTGAGAGCAATTTTCGCTCTTTCATACCCATCAAGTGCAAAAAATGCCAAATAATCATAAAAAAAATTACTCTGGAAGAGCAATTTGTCAGAAAAAAAAAGTTTATAATGACGGGGTTGGGGTTTATTTTTGTTTTTAAAACGGATTTCAGTCGAGGCGTGAAATTCGAGATTATCCGATAATAAGCGGGACTCGCTCGTGAGAGGCTCGTTATTGGAATTTCCTAAGCGGCAAGTTTGACAACAAGAAAGCACACAATGTCTCGGCCCGTTTGTTTACCGCCTTCCCCCTCCGCCCAATCACAAAATGGAAACTTGAGACAAACTCCCAACTTATAAACTCGATACATTTATTTAGACGTGATGAAACATCGGCGACCCAATTTAAACGTTTAGATGAGCATGACAGTCTGCATATTTCAAAAATAATTAAGGCAAATGTGTAAACAATAAATAAAACCAGCTATGAAAAATGGACGTCCATAAGAGGGAATCCCATGAGAGTTCGAGAACATCCCTTGAATAAATTAAATATTTAAATGATTTTTAAAAATCAACAATTTTCATTAAAAAATAAAACTTTTAAGGGCACGCCAACCTATTTTGAAGCATTTTAAACCTTCAACGTGTTGTTGACTGCTTTTTACGGCTCAAAAGAATACTTCATCCTTTGATTTGGACGATGAACGTAGAATTTATTGATAAGAGAGAGGAGTAAATCGATCAAAAGATAAAAAGAAGCTTCATTTGCAAAATTGACTTGACAAAAAGCTTTTGACGATCGCGATTGAAAACACCTGGATTTTCAAATCTGACGGAAAATGTTGTATTTTTAGGGGGTGCGATCGTCGTTTTTATGGGTTGCCAAAACCTCAAAATATGAATTGATATTGATTTATGCCATCTTGATTAGAAGTGATTGATTTACTTTTTTTACCACCTTCAAGCTCCTTTTTTTGGAAGATTCCTTCCATCTGATCATTTTTAACAAAAACAAGAACTGCTAAATTCTTCAATTAGTGGAACATCTCTTCGCAACAATTCTTGTCAGCTTTGCAAGTGGTTTTGCAATCAACCGAATTGTAGTTTGATCTTTTTAATAAGAACTCTAGACGAAATTTGTTCTCTTTTGAATTTCATTGAATAGAGAGAAATCCATTACTGGAAAAGCTTTTCCATACAGGCCACTGGCATCAAAGTTACAATTTTTCTGGTTTACTGGTTGTAATAAACCTCTTTAGATCATCGGTTTAATAAAGGGAAAAAACAAATTATTGCTCCAAGCAAAAAATGATTAGAATATTTGAATGCATTGAAATAGCATGTGTTAAATCATAACAAAAAAAAATTTTTTTTCTATAAAGCCCCTTCAGTGACATGAAAGGATCCACTTTGCCGGAAGGAGTAATCGAAGATTTCGATTACGTGATTCTTCTCGTCTGCTACGTTGTTGTTATGATCGCCATGGGGATTTTTCTCAAAAAGACATTCACAGCGCTTTTACTCCGCACTTAAAGAAATAATTCGTGAGGAAGATGTGCTATAAAATGTGATGGAAAATAAATAAGTTTCGAACAATATTTAAAGGTGACTAAATATCTTGTTATACAAGTTTTGCCTCAGGTGGGGCTTCTAAGTATGACGTCCTTGTAATAGCCAAACTATTCACAATTTTCAATAGTTCAAATAATTTGGATGAAAAAATTAATTTTCCTAAAGTTTTTCGGCGAAAGTTTTTCCTTCAAATACTCTTCTTAACTTAAAGTCCTGAGACATTCGAGGGCTGCACTTGAAGGGACGAAATTAAACAAATTAGATCTGTAATTTTTCGAAATTTATGAGTGAAAATTAAGAAATGAATCATGATGTTCACTTAGCCATTATGAAAGGCACATTTAGCGTTGGGACTATTCATCTTATTTGCACTCAGATTAGACGGGAGAGGCTTTTCTCTTCTTAAACATGCTTTCAAACGACCTTCCAGGAGTTACGGTTTCAAAAAAAAAGTAACAAAAACGAACGTGAAGTAAACAAATTTATGCGGAAGTGAATTCGCTTGGGATTGAGAGGGAAAATTCGGGCGCTCGTTTGTTACGCTGACAAGACCGGCCCGACCGCGGCTCTTACAGAACAAAGAACACTTACCGGATAATTTATTACCCTCTACGACCCTGAAAATCAATTGTATTGATAGAGTGTTTCTATTGCGGGGAGCCTCCGTTGTTTTCCGCGTCAGATTTCAACCCCTATAAAACAAAGACTTCACCTTTTAATTAACTCCGAGATCTTTCTAAACTTTCAGACAATGCGAAATCCGTCTTTTCTCTTAATACCTTTAATAATTCTCTCATGAAAAATGCCTGATTTTAACACAAAACCAACTTCATTTTTAATTAAAAATACACAATAGCTTTATTTGTAAAAATTGACTCCGACGTTGTCCAGGGCGATATAAAATGTTTCCATAAATACAAAAAGCGTTTTTAAAAAAACCATTAGGGACAAGCATCAAAAACTGACAGGTTAAAAAAATGACTCGTTTCATTTTAAAAATGACTTTCAAGTTTATTTTCAAACTTTGACGTTCTAGGGTAATAAAATTTGATGATTTTTCTAAAATGAAGAGGAGAAAGTTCAAGAAAGAACTCCGTAATCCGTTTTTAGACACTACGCAATACGAAATTTTTAAAAGTTTTCCCAGAACTTAAGATAGGCCCCTTTTTCCTCATACATCCCAAGTTTATTTTATTATCTAAGATACGTAAAATCACGAAAATATAAAATGGGATAAAGATTGCAAAAAAGACAAATAGGCATAAGTCAAGCGAAGTTAGACGAGACTGTTTTTTATGCGTAGACACGTTGTGTTTTTTCAAGTTTTTTAGGAGTGTAATTTATGTGACAAACGAGCGCCTTTATGCGGTTTTCCCTTTTAAAAGGCGTTCGGTACTGGACATCGTGCCATAAGGATGAGATCATTTCAATGTAATTTGCCCTGTTTTTTATATGTACTTACACTTTGTTATTCTAAGCTATTTATGTTTCTGGTGAATGTTTCACTAATGGATTCGTAAATACCCTTTTCCGTTTCAACTACCTCCGTTTCAGGCGGATCTGGACGTACTTCAGCCCTTCAAGATCGGAAAAATACGGAATTATCCAAAAATAAGTGGCTCTCTTCAAGAAACATAAATTGAGAAGAAAAGCTGGAAGGAAAAAGATGTAGCATTGCTGTTGCACGGATGACCAAGAATGATTGAGGTAGATTTGGACCAACTGGATATACGGAATCTCCTCCTCCATTGCTTGATTTGATTTACATTTTTAAATTGTGTTTTAATTTACTTCTAATTAATCCGGCGAGGTGATAAACTTAATGAACATTGAATATTGGCTTACGTTTGTGTCGGACGGAATGAACCGGTCGAGTGTCATAGAATAGGATCCATCAGGCTGATCAAACAAACGGCGCTCGGTTCAGATGCTTTTAGCGCGTCTCCCGTCTTCGAGATCCAACGGATCGATCCGGAATAGTTTAAACTACTTAAATTCCGCAAGTGAGACTCCCGCACCCTTATAATTCTGCGGTTTCCTTAACATCAGTTCTATTTATACCGCATTAAGTTAATTAGCTGAAAGTTTCATCCTAATTATTTCGTGACTTCGTGGCCTAATTGGGCCTGTTTTATTTCCTGCGCGAACCCTGGGCATCCATGTTATTAAAATCCCAAGTTTTGTGCGATTCCCACAGAAACATAGATCGAGATGCTCATATGAATAAATATTTCGAT
>JACGAQ010003686.1:0-25464 GCA_014119065.1 Orius insidiosus
ATCCCTGAGCTTTGCTCAGGGGATTGTGTTGCAGGAATCCTGACAGTGAAAACGGAAGTAGGACCAAAAAAGGTACTAATATGCTCGGCCTACTTCCCGAGGACACCTGTCCACCAGAAGCCATACAACAGGTTGTGGATCACGCGCGCAGTAGGTGCCTTCCTCTCCTGATCAGCTGCGACGCCAATGCACATCACACAAACTGGGGTAGTAGCAACATAAACGCCAGAGGTGAGTCCCTTTTAGACTTTATCGCTGGTGAAGGGCTTGACATAGCCAATGTTGGCAATGAACCGACGTTTGTGATCCGCTCAAGGGCAGAGGTACTGGATATAACCCTGTGCCTGCCCAGGGGGGGAATTAACATCCGTGACTGGCATGTGTCTCAGGAACCTTCCGGCTCCGATCACAGACACATCCGGTTCACGCTAGACATCCCGAATCTGGTATCTACCACCTATCGGAATCCTCGGGAGACGAACTGGGACGGCTTCTCCAAGTCTCTCAGTCTGAACCTGAGGACGGTGGGTGGGACGATCTCAGACAGGGGTGACCTGGACACTGTCACGAGGCAGCTGAGCGAGGCCATTGTTGAGGCCTGGGCCAACTGCCCGGAGAAGACCAGGAGAAACAGGTATAAAACTGTTTGGTGGAACAATCATCTGGAGGAACTGCGCATCCAGGTGAGAAGGCTATTTAATAGAGCCAAAGCCACCAACGCCTGGGATACATATAGAGAGCAGTTAACCCTGTACAATAAAGAAATCCGGAAAGCGAAAAGGGCCTCGTGGAGGAGGTTTTGCGGAGAGGTGCATGAGACGCCAGAAGCGGCCAGAATCCACAGGGTCCTGTCGAAGGATGGTACAGGGGGTCAAGTAGGATTCCTGAAAAAGACCGATGGAACCTATACGACCACTGCTGAGGAGAGCTTAAACCTTCTCATTAACACGCACTTTCCTGGTTCTATCCCAGAGGCCCATTCCACTGCCTTGTGCGGAGGAAGAAGGGCAGGGAAGGAGGACTGGTCAGTGGCGAAACACATAGTTACCCCTCCAGGCTAAAGTGGGTGCTGAGTGGATTCAAGCCGTTCAAGGCCGCAGGGCCAGACGGCATCTACCCAGCACTCCTGCAAAGAGGCCAGGAAAAACTCCTGCCGCATCTTATAAGGTCATTTAGGGCCAGCATAGCATGGAGGTGTATTCCGAAGGCTTGGAGAGAGTCAGGGTTGTTTTCCTACCTAAGATAGGCAAACAGGGAGACCACACTCCAAAGGCCTTCAGACCCATCAGCTTATCATCCTTCATGCTCAAGGCTCTGGAAAAACTGGTAGATAGGTATGTGCGAGAGACGGCTCTAAGGACTAATCCCCTAAGCTGTCGACAGTACGCCTATCAGCCGGGTAAATCCACAGACCTAGCGTTGGATGATCTCACCCGTCTCCTATCAAGATCCATTGAGGATAAGGAGATTGCCACGGCTCTGTTCATGGACGTGGAGGGAGCGTTCAACAACGCAACCACTGACTCCATGATCAGAGCTATGAATAACAAGGGAGTCGATCGTCAGATTTGCGAATGGATCGAGAGCTGCCTGAGCTCTAGGGTCATCACCTCGACCTTGGGCGACTCTTCCATTGTAGCGAGGACGACTAGGGGTTGCCCGCAGGGGGGTTCTTTCCCCTCTCCTGTGGGTGACCCTGGTTGACGACCTGCTACATCTGCTGGCTGAAGATGGCTACGACTGTCTAGGCTATGCGGATGACCTGGCGGTGGTGGTCAGAGGCAGATTTGCTGGGACCATTTCTGAAAGGGTTCAGCGGGCACTAACCCTGGTTAGTGACTGGTGTGTTCGGGAGGGTTTATCCATTAACCCTACGAAGACAGTAGTAGTCCCCTTCACAAAAAGGAGGGAACTAAGGGTCTCAGACCCCTGGGGCTTGGTGGGGTGGCGATTCCATACTCCACTGAGGCGAAGTATCTGGGCGTCACCTTCGACCAGAGGCTTACGTGGAACGCTCACCTCGCCAAGACCACCCAAAAGGCGCTGCGAGCCCTCGGGCAATGCAGAAGGCTATGTGGTAAAAACTGGGGTCTGAATCCAAGCATGACCCTATGGCTGTACAAAGGTCGTCAGACCTATGGTAACCTATGGGTCAGTGGCGTGGTGGACTAAGGCGGATCAGGTAAAAACGGAGCGGCTCCTGGAAAAAGTTCAAAGGTCTGCGTGCCTGAGCATCACAGGAGCCATGAGGACAGCTCCGACCATGGCCTTAGAAGTCCTCTTGGACCTTCCACCTCTCCACTTATTTCTCAAAGAAATGGCTAAAGCCACAGTTGTAAGGCTCATGCAGGTCAATCCCCGATCATTTCGAGACATGAGCTGAAACAACAGAAACTCCGCGACGCCATAATGTCCGATCCCATACTGGGGATGCCCTCGGACTATGCTGTCAAGGAGTATCACTTCGATAATAAATTCAAAGTGATAATCCCGGATAGGGAGGAGTGGAGGGCAAACCGCCCCATAAACGCTCACTCTATCTGGTACACCGACGGCTCCAAAATGCCATCTGGCACTGGGGCCGGGTGTACGGACCAAAGCATCACGCTGAAATGACTATCTGCCTGGGACGGTATGCCACCGTCTTCCAGGCGGAAACAATAGCCATTGAACACTGCGCTAAGGAAATACAGATTGGGCTTAAAAAACAAGAAAATAGCAATCTGCTCCGATAGCCAGGCCGCACTAAAAGCACTATCTGCCCCGAAAACACCTCGGTGGTGGTGCGGGACTGTTTAAAGGCCCTGGAAGAAATATCCGCCGACAACTCTGTCTTGCTGTCATGGATACCAGGGCACTCGGGGCTCAGGGGCAATGAGAAGGCCGACGAGCTGGCCCGCAAGGGATCAGAAATGACCCCCATTGGCCCTGAGCCCTTCTGTCACATTTCTAGGAGTGTGAAGAGGAGGAGCTCAAAAGGCAAACTCTCTGCTACTTTGACGAGATGGCATAAAGCTCGAGGTCAAAGGCATGCCAAGATGTTCATTAGTGGACCACGGCATGGATTTACAGCAGACCTGCTCAGGCAGGGCAGAACCAAAGTCCGCATTATGGTGGGTCTGCTGACTGGCCACTGTAAACTCCGTAAGCACCTTCAAAGGTTGGGAGTGACAGAGGACAGCACCTGCCGCTTCTGCTTGGAGGAGGAGACGGCGGAGCACGTCCTCTGTTATTGCGAAGGCCTAGCACGGCTGAGGTTCATGGATATAGGGGAAGAGAACCCAGTCCATCGAACTACACAAAGAGACCCCTGTCCAGCCTCTGGAGGCTAATTAAGAGCCTGGGGCTTGATGGGGAGCTCTGATTAGGAAACAAGGGCGCACAATAGACCCATTAGGGGTCGGAGTGCACAAGGCCCCAAACAACCTAAATCTAAATCTAAAATATTTTATTAATAAATTATCAGATGTTTTTCTAGGGGCTCAGTGCGCAATTTTTCTTATATCATCATTTTTATAACATAATTATATATTTTGTGTTTATACATATTAATTTTAATCATGAAAAGAAATCTACCTTTTAGTCCCTGCTACCGCAGGGTCATTATTTTTTTTTCTTGTCTTCTCATATCTATCACCTCTAGGGTATCAAAAAAGAACTTTAAAAGAAAGTAAAAAATCGTTCAATTTCCTTCAAAGGGCTGTCTTTTCATGGAAAAATTGAAAAATTAAATAATCCTTTAAACTATGGCTGAGGGCCAGAAGATTTCTTAAGAGTGTGAAACTTCATGAGCTTTTTTTTAGGAACCTTGAAAAGCCATAATTTCAAAACCAAAATAAGTACAAAACAATTTAGGCGCTCCGGGTACGAAGGGCGAACTCGACATCGGACAAATTTTTTTAACTTACTTAAAGAAGTTATTGTGATACCCTCGACGTCGGTTTTTGGGGAGGGTCTTCCAGTTTTTTTTTCATTTTCAGATTCTAGACCTCTTGGTGAATACACACATATAATTTTTATGTTGAGTTCGCCATTTTTTCCCCTTTAAATACGTAAAAACCGAAACTTCTAAAGTGCGAATATCTCGAAACTACGTTTTGTTGAGTTCGCCCTTCGTACCCGGAGCGCCTCAATTTTATTTCTCGATTTTACCACCCCTCCATAATTAAAACTAGAGCATAGGCTCTTTTTTTTTAGCGACCACACGCATTTTAATCTACGATATAACCGTTTTGTGGGTTAGTTTAGCTTGTACCCTTTTATAAAAATCACGTACGACTTTCCTCTTGTTCCCATTGTTCAGAAAAACCCAGAAGGCCACACATTGCGACAATAAAAAAATAATAAACAAAAAAAGGCATCTACATCGACAATTTCCATGAAAAAAATGCATAGGTTGATTATTAAAATAATTTAAAGAGAAGACTTTCTCTAAGCACTAATTTTCCAGCTGTCTGATTTCGGCTTGACAAGGGATCTAATTAATTACGCGTTGAGTTAGAGTCGTCACCTCCGGGCATAGAGTTCAATTAGCAAAACTAATCTCCGGAGGTGAGCTTTGTTTGTGAAGGGGGGTGGAGGGGAGGAGGTTAGCATGCTTTAACCTCTTGGATGGCAATTAACAAGAAGGCAGTAAGACATGTCAAGACGTACTTTCGAGAAACGTGTCTTTCCCTTAAGTTAAATGAGCTAAGTTCCCTTTTCGTGCTTCTCCCCCACACTCATTTCATCCCCTTCCCCCTTAAGATTAATGGACTCTAATGAGGTTCACTTGAAAACTTTGACCCATAATTTCATCGATCTATAGAAATTTCGGATGAATTAATCCTTTGGGTGTATTTCCATGTGGCAGTAGGGTCGCTTGTCATCTGGCGTGAGTGTCCGATGGAGAGAGAGGGTAAAAAAGAAAGATACAGCCGTCCGTTTCCGAGAATCGCGTCTTGATATGAAAAGAGGCAAAACTTGTCCGACACATGTCTTTCGTATATAAAAACGACCGCATCTTCGGAGAGAGGGCGAAGAGAAAAAAAATGAAGGAAATTCTGAGGTAATTGGCAATATCCTCTTGTCTTGACCGCATAAATTCCTTACAGGAATATCAGTGAAATTCAGCGTCCCCATTTTTTAAAATTCTCTGGCTAACGGTGGTTTTTTTAACTTTCTCAAAAAGAAGTTATTGTATTACCGTCCATGTCCGGTTTTTGGGGGAGTACTTTAGACCCTATAGTGTAGATAAGTGTTAAAATTGTCTGTTGAGCCTGTTGCGACAGTTTTTCATGGCATTTTACAGAATCTTCATTATTTAGTCATCCAGGAAATTTTTTGTAAATTTTTAAAAAAGAAGAGATTTGTCTGTCTCGACAAATTTTCACTAAATCGTCGCGTTAGTTCTAACACCGGATAAGTCATTTTTCCTTGGTTTTCAGGGGAGCAAAATACGGATTAATTTCTCATTGGAATCAATGCATTACCTGTTGGCTAAATCGTGAACTACGCATTTTCTGTTGGTAATAGGGTTAAAGTACCAACTGAATTCGATTCTCCACAAAATTTACCATCAGAAACTATGCCTAACTCAAAATTGATAAAAAATGACTTAGCCGGTGTTAGAACTAACGAAATATTCTTTATCAACAAATTTATTGGAAAATATTTGGCTGCAGGGAGAAAATTGGGATGTTCGCCCCGCTTTGTGTCGTCTGGTTGGGCGAAGACTTACATTTTTTCTACCTTGATATTTTCAAAGTAATATTGCTCTTTTCCCGTTTTTTTCCGAACACTTCTTTTTGGCATTTTTAGGGAATCTTCATTATTTAGTTATCCAGAAATTTTTTTCTAAATTTTAAAAAAAGAAGAGATTTGTCTGTCTCGCCAATTTTTCACTAAATCGTCGCGTTAGTTCTATCGGATAAGTCATTTTTCCTAGGTATTCAGGAGAGCCAAAATAAGGATTAATTTCTCATTGAATCAATGCATAGTGTTGGCTAAATCGTGAACTACGCGTTTTCTGTTGGTAATAGGGTTAAACTACCAACGGAATTCGATTTTCCACAAAATTTACCATCAGGAACTATGCCTAACTCAAAATTGATAAAAAATGACTTATCCGTTGTTAGAACTAACGCGACGAAACATTCCTTATCAAAAAATATATTGAAAATTATTTGGCTGCAGCGAGAAATTTGGGATGTTCGCCCCAATTTTGTGTCTTCTGGTTGGGCGAAGACTTACATTTTTTCTACCTTGATATTTCGAAGTAATATTGCTCTTTTCCCGTTTTTCCGAACACTTCTTTTTCATGGCATTTTTACGGAATCTTCATTATTTAGTTATTCAGGAAACTTTTTCTAAATTTTTAAAAAAGAAGATTTGTCTGTCTTTAAATATTCCTAATCATAAATTTATAGGAAACAATTGAGGCGCTCCGGGTACGAAGGGCGAACTCAACAAAACGTAGTTTCGAGATATTCGGATTTTAAAGTTTTATGTTACGGGCGAACTCAACAGAAAAAGTCATGCCCTGGAATGGGAAAAGGAGTAGGGGGTTGTGGACTAGGATGTGGAGTTCGCCCTTCGTACCCGCTCGGATATCGCAGTTAGAGCTTTGCCGCATATCGGTTTTTACGTATTTAAAGGGAAAAAAGCGAAATCAACATAAAAATTATATGAGTGTATTCACCAAGAGGTCTAAAATCTGAAAATGAAAAAAAAAATTTGTCCGATGTTGAGTTCGCCCTTCGTACCCGGAGCGCCTCAATTTTTAACAAATTATTTGGCTGCAGGGGGAAATTTGGGATTCTCGCCGATTTTGTGTAGTCTGGTTGGGCGAAGACATTTTTTCTACCTTAAATTTTTTATATCTCTAATTTTTTATGTCAAAACTCAAATATCGTGGTCCTTTTGACCCTAGGTGTCTTTAAGACCCACTGCCTAAAACTTTCTGTTGAGGGTATCACAATAACCTTATTTATGTCCGAATATGTTAGTGATGATGCCTATTTTATCAAAGTGTTGACTGGCTACTTGTAGTTATGCAATGCATTTTTGGGCGTTTTTTTGCCAAAAAACTCTTTTTTACACCACTCCCCACCTTAAATTAGGATAATAATGCCACCGTTTACCAAAAACATTTTTTTTTTCCGAACAAAGTGCCCAGAATTCCCTGATTTTCCACACTGAGTACCTCCTTTCATAAAAATAACGGACGCAAAATGTTTGTATTTGTGGTAATCGAAGTGGAAAAGTCGATTTGACCGTAAACGAGGGCTTAGGGCGATTACGATCGAAACCTGTCATTGAAGAGTTTCGGTTGTCATAACTAACTGACGAAGAAAAAAAGGGCTTCTAGGGTTTGAGGCACTTTCAAGGTGTGAGGCGCCCTTACCTAAAAATCAAAACTTGTCAGTGACGCCCCGTCTCATTTTCAGTCGACCACCCATAAAAAAAAAAGGTCTTTAAATTTTTTTTTTCGCTCTCTCTTCTTCAGAATGGAGTCCCAAATTAAGAGGGAGTCTAATTTATTTTAAATCCTTCCCAAAATGAAGTTTAAACGCTTCTAACGGTTTTGTCGAGGGACGGGCGTTAATGGTCGAGGTTTAGGCGGCCTTTGTCGGCTCCGGGAAAGGCCGGGAAAGGGGCCCCGCGTTATTTATTTAGATGGCTCGACAATCAATTTTCAACTCGAGCGTTGGCGTCCCTTTTTTACAAACGAAGGCGATGAAAACAGTTTTAAATCTTTTTTATTTTACACTAGGTATTATTTCTTGCTAAACATTGAACAAGTTTTTTGAAACATTTGGTCCTTTTCTCGTAGGTAGAATAATCTTGGGATCTTAAAAAAAATTGGTTTTTAGATTTTTTTTTTCTTAACTTGGAGTTTTTTTTGAAAAAATAAGAAACGAGTTAAAAAAAATGTAATGAATAAAAGTTAAGATATTTTAGATTGGTGGGGGTATTAGCGAAGAAATAATTAATTGGTAAAGAGGGGGTAGGCATAAGTGTGTAATGATTCCATCAAGACTTAATAAACATATAGAGCCTTCAATCCTGTTCCCAATATATGTAATCGAGTAGATAAGTCCCCAGGGGGAATGGGCGTAGCCAATCTTCAAGGTAATAACTTGATCGTGAGTTTTTCTAAAGGTTGGTGGGGGTAAAGAAAGGAGAGTAGTTTCCATTATTATGTTTTCATCTCTGTTTCTCTTAGTGGAGGGAGATGAGGTTGTCTCGTTTTATGGTAGGGGAAGAAGAGAGAGTGGATTGGTTGAGAGGTAGCGCTTGCGTGGTAGGGCGTGGCTAAAAGCCGGTCCCTCTCGTCTGGGCGTCTTCTATTCCCCGGGACAGATTTCGAGTTTGAAATCTTAGTTTAAACCTGTCACCCGTTGACAGAAGCTCTCAATCGGCCCAGGCACTGTCATGGTTTTGTGATGGCTCTCTCTCGAAAGATCAGGAGAGGTCGAAAGCGGTCCGCATTCCATCGGATCGAACTTTTGACGAGGCCCGAAAACTATCCCGTTTTAAGCGTCCTACCGAGGATTCAAATGTCGCCGAGTTATTCCTCCGGGAAAGAATATCCGACGAAAGAAAGCCCTCCGCCGCCTCCTCAAGAACCCACGCCTGCTTTGAAGTTTTCCGTCGATAATATTTTAAGCCCGGAATTCGGAAAAGTCGCGAGACGAGTTTCCGTGTCGATACCGCAGACTGGATGCACGAGAAAAGGAGCCGATCAAGTGCCGTCCCCGACAAAAACCGACCCCGTCATACCCGACGACCCGAACGGACCCGTCTGGCCAGCCTGGGTTTACTGCACAAGATACTCAGATCGACCTTCCTCAGGTACGCACACTTTTTATTTTAAAATCCCCTTCTAACTTCATAACCATATTGACCATATTGAAAAAATTAATGCCCACAAATCGGTTGTCACAAAAATCATCTTTTAAATTCTTCAAAATTTCAAGCCTATTGAAAACATTTTTAAACAAAAAACGTCAGTTTTAATTTTCTCCCCGGGAAGAAACTTTCTGACAGGGCTACAGACTAAATGTTTACTCAACCTTAATTTGTGCAGACGAAATTTTTTAAAATTTTGCCTTCTTTTATCAATTTTTTGAGTTGAATGAAAAAAAATTTTTTTTCTTTTTCCCAAGTTACCGGCTTTGAGAAGAACTCATTTTAAGGCCGATTTTGTATTAAATGTTCGCTCTCCCTGGTAATCAACCCCCTCCCTCCAAAAAAGTAAATATAAAAATAAAAGAAACTTAAAAGGGCTTTCCTGCCTCTACCGACTGAAAAAACCGAATTTTACCAGATTCTCAATGGCTTTTCGACCAAAAAATACTTTTGCCAAAATTTTATTCCGTTCTCTTTATTCTGTAATCCTCAAGACCCCAGCTTATCTTATTTCTGGAAGTTTTCAACAGTTTTTTAATTGGGAAAACATTTTTTTCCCTGATGTACTATGTGATTTTTTTGCTCTTTTGGCGATACTCCCATATCCCCAGGTTTTTGGGTTTTGCTTACTTCATTTGACCGAGAAAACTAATTTTTCCTCGTTTTTCCCTTCTTGAACCAATATTATTGGGTTTTCTCAGTCTTTCTGCCAAGAAATCTGCATTTTGAGCGTTTTTCTTGGCCTTCAAGACAAAAAACACCATCCGTAGCGTTTTCATCAGCATCGTTGATGAACATCATCTTTATTTTGGTGGTCACTTTTGCGTTTTTAGCGTTTTTTTTTTGCCATCAAGACAAAAAACACCATCCATAGCGTTTTCATCAGCATCGCTGATAAACATCATCTTTAGTTTGGTGTTCACTTTTGCGTTTTGAGCGTTTTTCTTGGCCATAAAGACAAAAAACACCATCCATAGCGTTTTCATCAGCATCGCTGATAAACATCATCTTTAGTTTGGTGTTCACTTTTGCGTTTTGAGCGTTTTTCTTGGCCTTCAAGACGCAAAACACCATCCATAGCGTTTTCATCAGGATCGCTGAAGACATCATCTTTAGTTCGGTGATAACTTTTGCGTTTTGAGCGTTTTTCTTGGCCATAAAGACAAAAAACACCATCCATAGCGTTTTCATCAGCATCGCTGATAAACATCATCTTTAGTTCGGTGGTCACTTTTGCGTAATAAGTCACTTTCCTCCCTAGGTTTGTAATATTTATCTTCTGCAGCTTATGTTTTGACTTTTAAAATTTTTTGTGTGAAAACATTAGCTTCTGAAAAAAAGTTGGTATGACAAAAAAAAGGCACAAGTCGGCTCTTATTCAAATAATAAATTTAAAGGGGCTGTTTGGTGTGGCGGGGGGTCCCAGGTAGGCCTCTTTTACCTTATAGATCACCTTGTCAACCTCAAGTACTAAATAGTCTCACCGTTGAGCTCCAAGGAACTTGTTTCCAGTGAGCCGGACATAAAGAGCCGGGCCTTTTTGCTCCCAGCAGCCTCCCGGCTATTTAAAACCGACTATAAAAGGGTTACATCTCACGGCCACATTATAAAAACCCCTATTTCCATCCCACGTAACTCATATAACAAGGAAAAAAAATAAATGTGGTGTAAGTAGACAAATAAAAGAAGGATTTAAATTAATTATTGCCCATAAAATATCCCACATCAAAGCTAAAATCGTCCATCACGCCGACCTATTTTTAAATTCATAAACTCCATTTTATTACGTTTTATTTTAAATAGATAAATTTTTACAAACCAAAATCTTCGAAAAATTTCATTATTAGTGCAAAAAGACTTAAAATTTAAATTTATGTTGAAATTTTTATGGTTTTTATACGTAAATTTTTATTAATTTATAAAAAGTTTTATTATCTCGTCTTTCGGGCGTTAATCATTTAAATGGGAATGCGAATTCCATGTTATTATACTCGAACCGTTCCGGTCCGCAATCGCGTGCGGACTCAATAACCGCAGAATCGCCTCCGGCCTTTTTTTTTTTAGCCCTTGTCTACCTAATATTTAAACTAAATCTTAAGTTTGAAAGATAGAAAGCCAACGTGTTCACGCAAAAAAATATAGATTGCTTCCTGCATTCCGGCGGACGAAAAATTCCGATATGCCGGCTTTTAAAATTCGTTCCCCATCAAATACGCGCCTCAAATGATTGAAAAGAATTTTGAATGAATTTTTTCTCCCTTCATTTTTTTTCCACTGTTTTTCAAACGTAAAACTTAAAAGAAAAGCGTCTGTTTTCTCTAATAATATACCATCCTTTAAAATATCATTTTTCTCTTGAAAAAGGTCTTTTTTCTCTATAAAAGGTCCTTTTTCTCTTGAAAAGGTCTTTTTTCTCTTATAAAAAGGTCCTTTCTCTTGAAAAAGGTCTTTTTTCTCTTATAAAAAGGTCCTTTCTCTTATAAAAGGTCCTTTTCTCTTATAAAAGTCCTTTTCTCTTATAAAAAGGTCCTTTTTCTCTTATAAAAAGGTCCTTTTTCTCTTATAAAAAGGTCCTCAAATGATTCAAAAAATTTTTTTAATCGTGAGTGCCACTTTGAGAGGTAAAAAAAGAATTTGACGCCGAATTTTTAATTCCCTGGATGCTCAGGATTATTAATTGTAATAATCACCTTCTAGATTATTTCTGGCAACTCCAAATATGGCGAACCTTCAGAAAAATCGAAAAATTATAAAATTTAAACCTTAAAACTTGTTTTAAAAAATATTGAAGATTACAAATTAAGATTTTCTTAAAATTCAGTGCCTTTCTGGCTGACATATTGATCAATGTTAAACCAGAAGACCGGGTTTAATAGGAAGAAAAAAAAAGAACTACCTCCTCCGTTTTTATCTTTTGAGTGTTAATGCTCGCCACTTAATCCGTTTCTTTTTCCACTATCTAACTCACAAATTGACTCCAGACTCCGTCAACCTATGTATAATTCATTTGTAAAGATTTTTTGTCCTCTTCTTTTTTAAGGTTTTCATCCGGGAAAACGGACAGAAATTTTTTTTTTTCATCGGATCACGTGGTGGTGAATAATTCATACGAATTAGTACCTAATTATTCTTGAATTGTTTATAACCTATTTGCTTATGTATTGAATACAAATTATGAAGAAATTTTTTTAATTTTTAACTTTAAGTTATTGCGATATTCTCGATGGTTTTTCATTTTTATTTGGACGTAAGTTCCTTTTTTGATTATTATAAATAGTTGGTATTGTCGATAAGAGTGAATAATTCCCGAAGCTTTCACATTATAAAGGGATTGACCATAAAAATCGTATTCCATTAGTCCAAACGCGGAGACAATTTATTAGACATAAAAAGCCCCGGGTTCGATTTATAAACGCCAAAACATTTACATTTTCCCCGTAAATCGAAGCTTATACAAATAAATTTGTCTGTGACAAATAGTCATGGGTTCGACAATACGTTACGAACGTCGATATTGTTGGAGGGGAGGGATTTACGGTGAGAAATAGGAATGAAAGTAAACCTCATCGACCCGGCTCAGATGACATAACGCCGTTTTTCTGATTTATTGCAGAGCCGTTTACGGAAAAACTGGAAGAACGAAGATTTTCACCGACATTTCGCCTACGCGCCGGTTTTTTTTTTCGTTATAACCTCAGCTTTGTGCGTACAAAACGATTACAAACTCAAAAAATCTCAAATTCTCTTATTTCAAATTTTTAAAAATCTTTTATAACACGTTTTTAAGTAAGAAGTAAATTTTTCTACGTTTTTAGATATGAGGCGCTCCGGGTACGAAGGGCGAACTCGACATCGGGAAATTATTTTATTCCTTAAAGAACGACCTTTTCGAACGAATGGATTTATAGGAGAAAAAGGATCTTTTTATAAGAGAAAAAGGGGCCTTTTATAAGAGAAAAAGGGCCTTTTATAAGAGAAAAAGGGCCTTTTATAAGAGAAAAAGGATAATATAGGTGGGACATTATATTGGAGAAAAAACGACCTTTTTCGAACGAATGGAATTTTCAGATGCATGAAATACAACTAATAAAGAAATCTTCATAGATAAGGTGTTAAGCCACAGAAAAGGTGAATATTGCTCCTTCGACTCACCCCTCTCAAATGGTAAAACGACTTTTCAGGTTTTTTTGAAAAATTTTATTTTAGAAAATGGAATCATGGAATTTGAAGGCTTAACGTAAGATGATAATCAGCATTTTGCGGATAATAAACAAAACCTTCTAAGCTTAAGTGACAAATTAAAATTAATAAAGGCATGAATATTTTAAGTTTGGCGTGATTTTTCGACTTTTATCCCCCTTTTGACAACTCGTGTAAATAGAAGTCACCACTACTAAAAAAAAAATTGGAGACACGACAACGAGGGTAATTGCGTGATGTGACCCAAGTCACCGCAAACTCCACAAAATATTAACCCCTCTCAACAACAACCCCTTGCACGACACCGCATTGAAACCCAACTGCTGCATTTCTTGACTATTTACCTTAATCAAAGGTAGAATAAATAAAAGGAAAATATCAGAAAAAAAAATCTGTTTGTTTATTCTGATATCATTATAGAACCGATTATTGTTTCGTGACTTTAATTCATTCTTTTTTATCAAAATTGATGTTAAAATCGCCCGTTTATTATTCATGTTGTGCATCGCCTTTCGTTTTTATATCGATCCGAGAATATTTTAACGAAATTTCCGCTTAAAGGTTTTTTTTTTCGTCTGACAGTTGACGAATGTGAGTCGTTTTGAGGGTAGAAAGGAAGAATGAATCTCAGGTAAGACAGGTAGTCTGGAAACAATATGTCTCTGAGAGGAAATCGACGTCATTTAAAGGGTTTTTTAAGGTGGGGAGTAAAGAAAAATTGGTTCAGGATACTATTAAAAGTTATCTGAAGATAACCTCAAAAGCACACTCATCTTTTTTCCTTAAAAAAAGAGTCACAATTTCAGAAATTTCTTTAATATTCTATAGAAGAAAAAGGCCCTTTTCTTAATAGAAGAAGGATATTTTATAGGAGAAGATGAACATTATAGAAAAAGATACTGTAGGAGAAGGGACATTATATTGGAGAAAAGGATATTTTAGTGGAGAAGGGACATTATATGAAGAAAAGGATATTTTATAGGAGGACATTATATTGGAGAAAAAGGATATTTTAGGAGAAGGGACATATATTGAGAAAAAGGATATTTTATACGAGAAGGTGGACATTATATTGGAGAAAAAGGATATTCTATAGGAGAAGGGACATATATTGAGAAAAAGGAATTTATTGGAGAAAAGGATATTTTATAGGAGAAGATGGACATTATATTGGAGAAGAAGGATTTATAGGAAAAGGACCTTTATAAAGAAAAAGGATACTTTAAAGGAGATCAAAATAATATTGGAGAAAAAGGACCCTTTTTTTTTTTTTTTTAAGTTTTACGCTTGAAAAACAGTAGAAAAAAGATGAAGGGAGAAAAAAATTCATTTCGTGACTGGATCAGGTTGCATGACGTCTCATGTAAAAACAATTTGGACTTTTGGACACATAACATATACACTTAACATGTTTTTGACGACTTTGTTGTCATATAGCGACTTCGACATAAAGAAAACAGTAGAAAGGGGGGGGGGGGGGTTAAAACCTTTATTTCGTGCCGAAACCGCTTTACCACGAAAATCATTTTGTCCGCTTCCATTTTCAATGAGATCTCAATGATGGCAAAAACATTTATCTCCGCTAGGTCGCACCACTGTATGAATTCGCTTTATTGATTCAATTTTATAATTATTTAAGCAGGAAAGGGATAATTGCAACTTTTATAATTGTTTTTATATTTAATTGTTACCTACCTACTTAATTAATCGTTCAACAAAGCCGTACTCGGTGTTTATCTTTTTATTAAAAAAAAATTGATTTTCTTTTCTACAACCCATAGTATAAGAGGGAGTTTTGGGCAATTCAGAAAAAGTAATATAGAAAGCAATTAAGAGAAAAAATACTTCAAAAATTGCAAAATTAAAAATGTTTTGTCAATTATTGTTTATTTTTACAGCTATCGTTTATAATAATTATTCTTTTTCTCTTATAAAAAGATCCTTTTCTCTTATAAAAAGATCCTTTTTCTCTTATAAAAGATCCTTTTTCTCTTATAAAAAGATCCTTTTTCTTTATAAAAAGATCCTTTTTCTCTTATAAAAAGATCCTTTTTCTCTTATAAAAAGATCCTTTTTCTCTTATAAAAAGATCCTTTTTCTCTTATAAAATTCCATTCGTTCGAAAAAGGTCGTTTTTCTCCAATTGAGGCGCTCCGGGTACGAAGGGCGAACTCGACAAAACGTAGTTTCGAGATATTCGCATTTCAAAGTTTCGGTTTTTACGTATTTAAAGGGGAAAAAATGGCGAACTCAACATAAAAATTATATGGGTGTATTCACCAAGAGGTCTAGAATCTGAAAATAAAAAAAAACTGGAGGACCCTTCCCCAAAAACCCGACGTCGAGGGTATCACAATAACTTCTTTAAGGAAGTTAAAAAAATTGTCCGATGTCGAGTTCGCCCTTCGTACCCGGAGCGCCTCAAATTCCCATCTCCTATAAATCCTTTTCTCTTATAAACAGGTCCTTTTTCTCTTATAAAGGTCCTTTTTCTCTTATAAACGGCCCTTTTCTCTTATAAAAAGATCCTTTTTCTCCTATAAATTACTTAGATCCGTCAATCTTAAAAATTAAACTTTTTTGAATAATTATGATGTGTTCTATAATTTCTGCTTGTGATTTCAATACCGTCGTTGACTCCAGGGGTTGAAATGGGGTAGACCGACAATGGTATTAACTCGCTCCTCCGTAATCGAGCTCCTTTTGTCATCTTCACATCTGCCATTCGCCCTCTTCTTTCCTTTTTTTATTATCTCTTTCTATTTCATAAAATCTAATCCTTCTTAAGACTCGGAGAGACTATTTTCGTAATGATTCAACCGGAAAACTAACTTGGGAGGATCATCCATTGACACTATTTTTTCCGACCGATTTAACTCCTGAGAGGATTCCCCCTTCGTACCGGTTTTTTTCTTTAAATATTTAAAATTCCAAGCCTCAAATTAATCTGTCACCCAAAAACTAAAATTACAAAAGTGATTTTTTTAGGTAAACTTTTCCCAATGGTTAAGTTAACCTTTAGTTTGAACATAAAAAAAAATCACCTTTTGTACGTGGCCGATTTGACCATAAAACCTTCTAATTAAAGATAATAAATAAAGCAATTTAAGTTTACAAAGAAGTCGTAAAGTGAGAAATTGCATATTTTTAAACTAGAAACTCTAAGGAAATGGTTTTTTTAGACTTGAGACTGATTTATTCTTTGTTTTGTCCAGGGCCGAGATCTCGGAGGATGAAAAGGAAGGAAAAGGATAAGGACAAGTCTAAAGAAGACAAGAGGCCGAGGACCGCCTTCTCCGGCGAACAATTGGCTCGGCTCAAGTCTGAATTTAGCATCAACAGGTAAATAATTCAGTCTAAAATCTTAAAAAATTGGCATCCCTGAATTCTGATTAGGGATTTTTTTCATTCAATTACCACATTTTAATGAACGAGGATGTCGGTTAACCGAATGTCCGGTTATTTGAGACCACCCAGAAGGAGCAAAACCACAAAACAAAAAATTAATAACATCCCATTAATTTGAGATTGCTTTAGTACTATTCTTAGAAAAAAAATAAAATAAAATATTTTTGTCGTTTCTAGGTACCTGACGGAACGGCGGCGGCAAGCGTTGGCTTCCGAACTCGGCCTGAACGAGGCCCAGATCAAAATTTGGTTCCAAAACAAACGGGCGAAAATCAAAAAGCGTCTGGCGCCCGGAACCCTCTCGCCTTGCAGCTCATGGCACAAGGACTCTACAACCACTCAACCGTCCCGATGTCCGACGAAGAAGGCGAAGAAAGCCTCAACGGTTCCATATAAACCCCGTCAAAAAAAATTATAAAAAAAAAAGATCTCAAAAATTGCGGTTTGAAATTCAAATCTCAATTGTTCATAATGTAGAAACTGTATTTATTGTATTTATGTAAATGAGTTTATTTTACCAGCGCTTTTACCCCTCCCTTCAATGCATTTTATAGAAAATCTTAGATGATTTTTTCTTATCCAATATTGTAGAAATTTAGTTCAATTTTTAATGTTGTGAATCACAAAAGAAGGATTTTAAAACAAAACACAAAATTAAGGAACCCCAGGCTACGGGTAAAACCCGCCCCACTTAAAATGCATTATGTAAATAAAACATAAAATGTACAAAATCACTGTTAAACTGCTTTTCCGTTCGTGTGTATATAATTTGACGTATCTTCTCCTTTGATACACTATTCTAGTCATTGTAAATAGTTAAAATGTTTGTAAATATGTTAAGGTGAATTTATTTGATTGTTGATTTTTTTTATCATGACTGATGCCGTCGATGCCATAAAATATATTTAAAAAAAGATAATATATTTATAAAAAAATTGTATTTGCTTCAGTTAATTTTTTACATAAATATTTTAAATCATATATACAAATATATGTTAAGTATCAACAATGGTTTTTTTATTTTAGTAATTCCGATTCTTCAAAAAGTTCCTTTTTCTCCAATATAATGTCCCATCTCCTATAAATTATCTTTTTCTCTCATAAAAAGGTCCTTCGTCTTCTATATAAGGTCCTTTTTTTTTTTTCTATAAAGTCTTTTTTCTCTCATAAAAAGGCCATTCGTCTTCTATAAAGGTCCTTTTTCTCCTATAAAGTCTTTTTTCTTTCATAAAAAGTCCTTCGTCTCCTATAAAGTCTTATTTCTCTCATAAAAGCTCCTTCGTCTTCTATATAAGGTCCTTTTCTCCTATAGAGTCTTTTTACTACAGGGTTTTGGCTCATGCGTAATCGCGCAAATAGGGAACGTGTATTGGATGCTATTAAAATTACAGAGGGAGAAGAATGAAAAAAACGGATATTCCACGACCGGTTTCGGCGTAATACGCCTCATCAGGTGGACTATTTCCTTATTTTTCATTCTTCTACACTTTTTACTTGACTTTCATTAGACGGTATTATGGACACTGCGGGAAGGTGGACAAACTCTGTAACTTTTAATAGCATCCAATACCCAATAGCCAAAACCCTGTACTAAAAAAATACTTTAGAATTCCTTAATAGTATAAAAAGAGGTGGTGTAGTGACAATTAGATGTAGTGGGGCCTGGAGGGTGCCGTATAAACGGATAGTTGTCCACCTTCCCGCAGTGTCCATAATACCGTCTAATGAAAGTCAAGTAAAAGTGTAAGAGAATGAAAAATAAGGAAATAGTCACCTGATGAGCGTATTACGCCGAAACCGGTCGTGGAATATCCGTTTTTTCATTCTTTCTCCCTCTGTAACTTTTAATAGCAGAGTCTTTTTCTCTCATAAAAAGGTCCTTCGTCTTCTATATAAGGTCTTTTTTCTCCTATAAAGACTTTTTTCTCTCAAAAAAAGGTCATTCGTCTTCTATATAAGGTCCTTTTTCTCCTATAAAGTCTTTTTTCTCTCAAAAAAAGGTCATTCGTCTTTTATATAAGGTCCTTTTTTTCCTATAAAGTCTTTTTTCTCTCATAAAAAGGTCCTTCGTCTTCTAATTAAGGTCCTTTTTTCTCCTATAAAGTCTTTTTTTCTCTTATAAAAAGGTCCTTCGTCTTCTATTAAGGTCCTTTTTCTACTATAAAGTCTTTTTTCTCTCATAAAAAGGTCATTCGTCTTCTATTAAGGTCCTTTTTCTCCTATATAATGTCCCATCCCCTATAAATAATCTTTTTTCCCTCATAAAAGAGGTCCTTTGTCTTCTATATAAGGTCCTTTTCTCCTATAAAGTCTTTTTTTCTCTCATAAAAAGGTCCTTCGTCTTCTATATAAGGTCCTTTTTCTCCTATATAATGTCCCATCCCCTATAAATTAACTTTTTTCCCTCATAAAAAGAAGTCCTTTGTCTTCTATATGAGGTCCTTTTTCTCCTATAAGTCTTTTTTCTCTCATAAAAAGGTCCTTCGTCTTCTATATAAGGTCCTTTTTTTTCCTATAAAGTCCATTTTCTCTCATAAAAAGGTCGTTCGTCTCTATATAGGGTCCTTGTTTCTCCTATAAAGTCTTTTTTCTCTCCTAAAAAGGTCCTTCGTCTTCTATATAAGGTCCTTTTTCTCTCATAAAAAGGTCCTTCGTCTTCCATTTAAGGTCCTTTTTCTCCTATAAAGTCTTTTTTCTCTTATAAAAAGCCCTTTTCTCCTATATAAAGTACTTATTTTCCTATAAAATATCCTTTCACTCTCATAAAAAGGTCCTTCTCTTCTGCAGAAATACGCTTAACTTCTCAAAAGTTTATATCTGTAGAACTCCTTTTCTTCAAATTACGATTTCTTAAATATAATGCACATTGTAATTATCAAGACATTTTCCCTATTTTTTCTGTTTAGAAAGCCCATTTTTTCAACCTTTTTTTTTTGGTGTAGGGTATAAAGATGGCGGAACTCCCCTCCCGAAAGGTGGAACAAAGAACGAGAAGATAACACGCTTGGTAATGTTAAAAAGGACGAGAGGGAACGTGGTAAAAAAAAAGGGGATGCTCCCTCCTGTTTTATGGAGTAGATCCGACTTCAAAGAGCCGCTCCATTTTTCCGACTTTTAAATTTTATCTCGAATTCCCAATTATTTGAATATCAAATCGTGTCGTACAAAGAATTTATTTAAAAATATACCCGGTTGTATTGTTTTTTTTACACATGTTTTCTTAGAGGGTACAAAAGAGACATTTGTGGTTTATTAATTAGTGTCGCGTACCCGTTAGAAACATTGTCGTATGTCATTGCAATCAAAAAGGCAGATGCTTAACGCGGCAGGTGGTCGATTATAGAGGGGATGAAAACGTTTTAGCTTTTTGTTAAATGAATTTTGAAATAAAAATCGACTTTTTCGAAGATTTCTACCTTCTTAATACGATATCATTTGAGGCGCTCCGGGTACGAAGGGCGAACTCAACAAAACGTAGTTTCCAGATATTCGCATTTTTAAGTTTTATGTTATGGCGAACTCAACAGAAAAGTCATGCCCTGGACATTGTTAAATGAATTTGAAATAAAAAATCGACTTTTTCGAAGATT
Organism: Orius insidiosus; assembly: GCA_014119065.1. Classification (NCBI taxonomy): domain Eukaryota; kingdom Metazoa; phylum Arthropoda; class Insecta; order Hemiptera; family Anthocoridae; genus Orius; species Orius insidiosus. The sequence goes on from JACGAQ010003686.1 coordinate 20,091, forward strand.
TTACCTTCTTAATACAGTAAGCCACGATATCATTTGAGGCGCTCCGGTACGAAGGGCGAACTCAACAAAACGTAGTTTCGAGATATTCGCATTTTAAAGTTTTTATGTATGGGCGAACTCAACAGAAAAGTCATGCCCTGGAATGGGAAAAGGAGTGGGGGTTGTGGACTAGGATGTGGAGTTCGCCCTTCGTTCGGATATCGCAGTTATAGCTTTGCCGCATATCGGTTTTTACGTATTTAAAGAGGAAAAAAGGGCGAACTAAACATAAAATTATATGGGTGTATTCACCAAGAGGTCTAGAATCTGAAAATGAAAAAAAAATTTGTCCAATGTTGAGTTCGCCCTTCGTACCCGGAGCGCCTCATTTTCAAAAATGCGTTCTGCCCACCTATAGAACGTTTGCATCATTGTCTATGACCCTAATGATTTACGTCAGCAAAAATTGAGATGTCACACTATTGGGAAAGTCATTTATTGTGTCATAATAATAAAAATGGAGCCGCATATTCTATTCTAGGGACGAATCTCCTTTGTCCCGGCTTTAAGTCGCACTGCGGTGACTCCGAAAACCGCAAAGTCCTTTTGAGAAAATTAATCTGTTAACACCCGAACCGAATCAATGGAAATATTTGAAAGGTCTTTTTCTTCTCAGATCCCCTCATTCAAAAGGCATAATAGACCCTTTAGTGTGACACGGAGAAACGCAGGTCAGGATGACGATTTTTCATTGTCAACCTGGGGCGCCCACCTGCGTCGAAATATTTCGCGAAAAATTATCCAATTTTCATATATTTTAATGGACGATAATATAGCAGATTGTTTAGGTTGTCAACATGGAAGTAAACGAGGCCACCGACTTCCGGCTATCAAAAATGACGATTTTATACACGGAAAGCAATTCAGGATGGATTTAACGAACAAAAGGGGATAGAAAAAACTATAAAAAAATACCCCGGAGACAATTATTATGGACACTGCATTTTCGCAATTTCTGGAGGAACTAATGACGCACTTTTTTTAAAATAAAAATATTCTCTAATGGAAAGATAATTATGTTTAAATTAAGGAAGACAACAATAGAACACATATTTTGCTTATAAAATTTCCAGCGTTTAGCAAAAGATTATCTTTATTAACTTCCTTAAAGAAGTTATTGTGATACCCTCCACTTCGGGTTTTTGGGGAAGGGTCTTCCTGACCCCGTAGGGTAAATGAGGCGCTCCGGGTACGAAGGGCGAACTCGACAAAACGTAGTTTCGAGATATTCGCATTTTAAAGTTTTCTGTTAAGGGCGACTCGACAGAAAAGTCACTCTCTGGAATTTCGTGGCGAGATTTTAGATTTATAGAATCATAAGGAAAGGGTTTTTTAAAAATTTTCGAATATTTTTTACGATTATTATTCACAAAATGTATAATATATTTTTATTTCGTGGCGGTGAGCTGTTCCAAGAGAGTGGGGCTCCGGAAAGGAGTGGGGGTAGTGGACTACGAGTTCGCCCTTCGTACCCGCTCGGATATCGCAGTTAGAGCTTTGCCGCATATCGGTTTTTACGTATTTTAAAGGGAAAAAAGGGCAAACTCAATATAAAAATTACATGGGTGTATTCTTCAAAAGGTCTAGATCTGAAAATGAAAAAAAAAATTTGTCCGATTTCGAGTTCGCCCTCGTACCGGAGCGCCTCATATTATCTTTACAAAAATTTAAAAAAAACCGGGTGCCCCATCTTCAAATCTTTCTAAAAAGATTACGACGAAACTATTCATTGGAGCTTTTTTATAATAATTTTCGGAACAAACTCATCAAAATATACAAAATATCCACCGGGTTTTGTGAAAAAATATTTTAGTCCAAAAAAAGTGTTTTATTCTCCAAAGTAAGCTTTTTTCAGAAAATCTGCTCCCTAAGCCGCATAGAGACTCCTGAAATAACAAGAATGAGCTTATTAAAAATTTCTGATGATTTTAGTGTCAAAATATAGGAAACTTTTCCCTCTCACTTGCTAAACTTTTATGCCTGATCATCCTTAAAGTAAACATGTGTGTCTCTCTAAATCTAGAGAACTAGATACCGAAAAATCTAGAAAATCTAAAAACTAGAAATCTAGCTAATCTAGAGAACTAAAAGGTTTCAAATCATTTTATGCCTGATCATCCTTAAATAAACATGACGTGTGTCTCTCTAAATCTAGGGAACTAGATACCGAAAAATCTAGAAAATCTAGAAAACTGAAATCTAGCTAATCTAGAGAACTAAAAGGTTTCAAACATTTTATGCCTGATCATCCTTAAATAAACATGTGTGTCTCTCTAAATCTAGAGAACTAGATACCGAAAAATCTAGAAAATCTAGAAAACTAGAAATCTAGCTAATCTAGAGAACTAAAAGGTTTCAAATCATTTTATGCTGATCATCTTTAAATAAACATGTGTGTCTCTCTAATCTAGAGAACTAGATACCGAAAAATCTAGAAAATCTAGAAAATCTAGAAAACTAGAAATCTAGCTAATCTAGAGAACTAAAGGTTTCAAATCATTTTATGCTGATCATCTTTAAATAAACATGTGTGTCTCTCTAAATCTAGAGAACTAGATACCGAAAAATCTAGAAAATCTAGAAAATCTAGAAAACTAGAAATCTAGCTAATCTAGAGAACTAAAAGGTTTCAAATCATTTTATGCCTGATCATCCTTAAATAAACATGTGTGTCTCTCTAAATCTAGGGAACTAGATACCGAAAAATCTAGAAAATCTAGAAAAGAAAATCTATAAACTAGAAATCTAGCTAATCTAGAGAACTAAAAGGTTTCAAATCATTTTATGCCTGATCATCCTTAAATAAACATGACGTGTCTCTCTAATCTAGGGAACTAGATACCGAAAATCTAGAAAATCTAGAAAATCTAGAAAATCAGAAACTAGAAATCTAGCTAATCTAGAGAATAAAAGGTTTCAAATCATTTTATGCCTGATCATCCTTAAATAAACATGTGTGTCTCTCTAAATCTAGAGAACTAGATACCGAAAAATCTAGAAAACTAGAAATCTAGCTAATCTAGAGAACTAAAAGGTTTCAAATCATTTTATGCTGATCATCCTTAAATAAACATGTGTGTCTCTCTAAATCTAGAGAACTAGATACCGAAAAATCTAGAAAATCTAGAAATCTAGAAATCTAGCTAATCTAGAGAACTAAAGGTTTCAAATCATTTACAAAATGAAATTTGGCGTCCGAAGCCCCCATAAAACAGAATTTTTCGTTATTCTATAGACTCTTTTAATTTGATTTCAAACTATCAATAAATCTAAAAAGGGCCATTTATTTTAAAGCACAATTTTATGGTTCAATGAGATGTTAAAAAAGCGCATAAAAATAACAATAGAAAAACATAAATTAAGATAAGGAAAAACACCCTCTAAATGTGATTTTGAAAATTTTTGGGTTATGGCGATAATTCGATAATGGATCAATTGAACCGGAGGTTTGAGAGGGTGTCGCCTGACGATAAGAACACCCTAAAAACGCTTTTACGTCTCCCTTGGAACGGTGTCAAGAATTTTTTTTAATTTAAACAAATTCGTTGGACTTTTCAAGCTTTTTTTTTACTCCCTTTTCGAGACTATATTTAGATTAATCAGGCGAAGGGGGATTTAAAAGAGAAGGGGAATCGGTCATGGGTTTACACTTACCAAAAGGGATATCGTTTCTCCCCTTAACATTTTTAACATTCTTCACTAAATGACGACGGACTTTTGAGGAGGACGTGTCAATTTTCTAATTTCATCTCCCTTTCACAATAACTATTTCAAATTAGGGGGCCGGGGGACTTTAAACGGAATTTAGTGTCCAGGAATATCGATTCACCGATTTTTTTATGATAAAAATAATAGTTTAAAAAAATGACAAAACAGCATGGGTGGTCCTTCGGTGTTATGTTAATCAAATAAACAATTTTTGAAATGTTTAAAACGCTGTTAGGGCGATAAAATGCCTTAATTATGAATCTGTCGATAGTCGGAGCGATTCGAGAGTTTTTAAATTAAATTAGAAAGTCGAGAGTTCCAATCAAAGATCTCGCGGCGTCGTGTGGCTGCGGACAAAGGGGGCGTTTTCTCAATCTGGTTTTAATTGAAATCGCCGATGAGGAAGAAAAGGTGAAAACCGCAAAAAAAGGGGAGGGAAATTGAGTTTCCCGGTTCGGGGAAATCGAGGAGGGTATCCGTTAAAGGAAGCTGTGCAGAAGCCTGAGGGGCCATGTTTTGTCATCCCTATATCGATTCCCGCCCCACCCACAATCTCAGAATCTATACCTAAACCCTCCATCTTTATCCGAAGGTAATCGATGAAAAAGCTCCCCCGGGTTTTCTTTTCGCTTTTCACTCTTGAGAGAGCCCTTGAGATAATTATTTTCTGAGAAAATTGTAGAAGAAACGACAGCTTTTACCCGACAAACGGTTTTAATTTTCTCAAAGAAATATCAGGTATTGAATACCCACGATGTTCAGTTTCGGAAGAGGATCTTTCAGGAGAGAACACCGTCCAACATAACGCATTTCACCCTAAAGCAGTTGAACATAAAAATCTGTAGTTCATGCATTTCGGCATAATGCAATTGAACATAAAGATCTCAAAAGTTCAAAAATTTTGAGCATAATACATTTCAACATAAAGCGTTTGGCCATAAACGACTTCTTTCAATAAATGCAAGTCGACATAAAAAAAGTTTAAGTCACCATAACGCTTCTCACCTTAAAAGCCTCTCTTAAAACTAGTTGTTTCGCCATAAAATGTTTCTGTCGTTTGGGCACAATACATCTCACCATAAACTAGGGACAGCGAAAAAGCAAGCCTATTTTCGCCGTTTAAAACGTGATTATGGGGAAACGACAAAAACCTAAAAACCGTAACAGTTCACCATAATGAAATCAACATTAAGCATCTCACCACAAACTAGGAAAAACAAGGAGGCAGCCAATGGATCAGGGATGTGCGAATTGCATTATGGAGAACTTCAGTTTCGCATAAAACTTGGACAGTTTACCATAATCACGTTTCAAACGGCGAAAATAGGCTAGTTATTTCACTGTCCCTAGTTTATGGTGAGATGTATTTGCTCAAACGACAAAAACAGTGTTATGGCGAAACGACAAGTTCTTTAAAATGAAAGGTTCCTTATGTTCAACTGCTTTATATGTTGAAAGGACAAATTTTATGTCAAAACGACAAGTGTTGATTTCTTATTTGTGGTGAGATGTATTATGTTGAAATGAGGCGCTCCGGGTACGAAGGGCGAACTCAACATCGGAAAAAATTTTAAACTTCCTTAAGAAGATATTGTGATACCCTCGACGTCGGGTTTTTGGGGAAGGG
>JACGAQ010003687.1:0-25461 GCA_014119065.1 Orius insidiosus
AGGATTAATGACATTAAATAAAAACAAATTTTCTCCCACTTCGGCGCCTCCTACTAGAAAGGATGTTGTCAGTTTTTATCAATACCCGTACGAAATAAAAGAGTGTACGTGTCGACATATTGACATAATGCATTTGACCATAAAATAGCAGAAATCGCGAGTTACCGTTCACCATAAAAAATATGCAACTCAACATAAAGAAAATAGTCGAAAACGTTCACCATAATGCATCTGAGCATAATACATCTCACCATAAAGAAGAGGTTTAACATTTGTTGTTTTGACATATAATTTGTCCTTTCAATATAACTCAGTTGAACATAAAGGAACTTTTCATTTTAAAGAACTTGTTGTTTCGCCATAAAACTGTTTCTGTCGTTTGGCTATAATAGGTACATCTCACCATAAACTAGGGACAGCCAAAGAGCAAGCCTATTATCGCACTTGCATTATACCGAAATGCATTATGGTGAGCTACAGATATTTTAGGCTGCTTAGGATGAAATGTTGTTGTGTTCTCCCGAAATGCATAACCGCCAATCGTACGGGCTGCACAAAAAATTCCGTTAAATTTAAAAATATTTGGAGGAAACTGCCGTGAGTGAGTGAAACTATCCTCCTTTCAAGGGACCGGATACAAACCGTTTGCTTATTTACAATCGCAGCATCAATAATTCGTCCCCGAGGAAATTTTCAATTTTTTTTTACTTTAAGTTTTATTGGTACTTTTTCAATGTCTTAAGGGCCTCTGAAGACACTTTTAGTGGATACGTTTTCAGAACGATCTGTTGAGAGCTTATAGAAAATACGACCTTTATCACTACAAACAGAGAGTAAAGCTTATTTCTCGATATAAACACACATAATCTAGAATTATTTTCATGAGGAGGGGGGACTTCGTGAAAACTGGGTTGGATCTAGATAAAGACGTAGACCGTTTACAATAGAAGCAACCCGGTTATCTTACAGACTGCGAGAGCAGTTAGAGTTTCGAACATCAAGTGGGACGAAAAGATAATGGGGCTCTCGAGGACCTTATCGGGAATCCCTTTACATTGTATCGGACCTGTTTGAAAAAATGTCAATCCCCTCTATAGACCCCCTCATTCCCCGCGCACACATATACCTTCCCCATTGTTGTCATCAATACGCCAAGACATTTTTATCAATATTTTTTACCTTTTTATCAAATAAAAAAAATGATATCCTCATTTTTCTTTATGTTTTCTTATTTATTTAAATTATTATTTTTCAAATTATAACACAAAAAACAAAGTTTTTATAATCGATTATTTTTAAGTGAAAAATTCTTATCATAAAATGAAGAGGAGGCTTAGACAAAGGTGGTTGATAAGGTTGACAACCATTGTGGTCTCTAAGGTTGGCCCTGGCACTGTTGTTTGATCAACTCTTAATAACCACTCCACTTGAGGGCAGTCGCAGTGACCTTCCCAACCTCTCGAGCCTTAGATTAACCCATCTGGACCCCCCTTCAACTTTTCCTTCCGCCCCTTAATGGAACCTTTATAAGTTCTTAAACCAAACGTTTATAAACATTATTAAAACGAAATAATATTAAGAAGAGACAGAGCACATGTAGAATAAAGGGCACATCTCAAAATGAATACTTTCGGGAATTCCCACTCCTTGGCCGCATAAGGACTTATACTGCGCTCTAGAGGGAACTGAAAGCACTATTGATTTTGGGATAAGATCAACGTAGAGGGTGCTCTGTAGAGCGTTTTATTAAGTTCTGAAAACGTTGGGCGTATTTCAAAAATCCGGTTTTGAGAAGTTTGGTCAGTAGAATGAAGAAATATGAAGAATAAATGAGCAAAAAGCCCTCAGGAGATAATTTGATTTGAAGGATAAAGGGACTTTTCCATGATCCAATTTTTTAAAGCATATTTCCTTTTATAAAAAGAAAAGGAACCCCCTATTTTCAAGATTTATTAATCGCCTTGTCAACGTTTCCTAATAAATTACAACAATTTATTCTTTGACAACTTGATTTTGCGCTCGAACCTAAATAAATGGGGCGAAAGGGTAATGAAGAAAAATTTCAACTCTTCGAACGCGTTCGAGGGTAAAAGATGAAAGGCTTATTAAAGGCTTGATTACGAAGTTGTCAAGTTCGACAAGGATGACTTACGATCCCTTCGGAACACTCTATCAAAAGCAAAAATTGATTATTTTACCCCTCGATTTTCATACAGATTTTTTTAAAGCTAAAAAAGTAAACTGAAGCAAAATTTTATCGATGACCGCCTTTCCCTGGGGCTTTTTAGTGCTTCCGGGTAGCCTTTAACTATCTAAGTCCACCCTAGAGCCTATTTCATCTTCCCAAGAAGGAACCGATTTTGTTCCCTTTTTTGACCGATTTTCCCAAAGGCGTTTGGGCCTAATTTTCGTTTTTCTTCCTCTTCCCACCTATAGCCATTTGAAAAATCGCATAATCGCTTCAACTTTTCAGTTTTTATACTCCTTAGTAATTGGATTTTTTTTCCATAGAAACCAGACACGAAGCATCCCAATGACAAAAAAGTATATAATAAGCTAACGGCAAAATTGAAGGAAGTCATAAAGCAAGAGAAAGACAAAGCATATCATGACGAGCTGAGTCTTCTTAACGCCCAAGACAACTCACTCTGGGCAAAAACCAAAAAAATTTACGAAAGTTCCAATGCTCATCCCTCCCCAAAACATAATGGCACTTGGCATACCACTGCTCAAGAAAAAGTTACCCTGTTCTCTAACTTACTAGCACAGCAATTCTCCCCAAACCCAGTTAAAAACCAGGAGTTTAATAATATAATCACAGAAAACATCAAAGAACCCCTTCAGCTAAGCCCTTTCCGGATGTTCTTTACTCCGGTGAAGTAAGAAATGTAATTAACCGTTCACCTAAAAAAGAAAACTCCTGGACACGACCAAATAACACTAGATCTGCTAAAATCCCTACCAAGAAAAGGACTTGTTTTTATAACCCAAATTTATAATGCAATCTTAAGGACGGCACACTACCGAGTAAGTGGAAACACGCATATATAACAATGATAAAAAAGCCAAATAAAAAAGAAGAAGATCCTCAAGTTACCGTCCAATAAGTCTCCTTCCACTCCTTTCTAAAATTTTCGAACGGTTACTTATACTAAACTGCTCAGTCGTATCTCTGATCTCATCCCGAACAGTCAATTTGGATTTAGACGTCTTCACTCCTGCCCACAGCAAATTCACCGTCTGGTAGACGAAATAAACTCGACTTACGAACATAAAAAAAAATGAGTCTTGGAGTCTTTCTAGACACGGAAAAAGCTTTTGATAAAGTTACTCACGATGGGCTCCTATTTAAATTAAAGCCATTTCTTTCCGACTCGTTATTCGTCTCATCAAATCTTATCTTCACGGCAGGACGTACTCAGTAAAATACCTTCAAGGTCTCTCTTCGGCTAAGTCTATGAACGCAGGAGTTCCTCAAGGAAGCGTTCTCGGTCCTTGATATATTGTGTACACCACGACTTTCCCTCTTCGGGAGAATTCGTTAATGGCCAGCTAGCTGACGACGTAGCGATTGTTAGGAGGGCGGATCAGTTCTCAATAGCCATAATGAATTGCAGCGACACCTAAACGATGTAGACGACTGGTGCAGCAAGTGGAGAATCGTATTGAACGCCAACAAATCGGCTGTTGTCCCGTTCACATTAAAAAGAGCTAACTACAGGACCACTTAAAGATTGATGACGTGCGATTCCGAATAGCCATGTAGTCCGATACTTGGGCGTACATTTAGATTCTAAATTAACGTGGGGTGAACACATAAAATACATAGTTAATAGGATACGTCAAAGAATTCGCCAGCTTCGTCCCTTCTAGGACCTTCATCACCTTTATCCATCGACACCAAAAAACTCATCTATACGTCATTGATTCGGCCTATCTGGCATATTCGTGCGAAATTTGGGGTTCCGCCGCCAACTGTCACCTGAATAAAATTCAAGTCACTCAAAATCGGGTTCTTCGCTTAATCACCGGGGCTCAATGGTTTATTCAAAATGACACTCTTCACCGCGACACCGGAATTCCTAAGATTCACGACTTCATCAAATTCGCCTATATAAACCTTAAAAATAGAATGACGGATCATCCGAATCCCCTAATCGCCAACATAGTTAGACAACCTCCACCTCCCTCAACATCGACGCTTAAAACGAAAGCTCCCTATGGATCAATCAATTGATGAAATCACTTAAGGAATTAAGTGATAAATGAAAAGTGATCCCATTCGTTTCTCCCGTTTGACTTACATATTTATTCTCCTAGTCATTATAATATTTATTATTAATTTCTATTAATTAATTAACTATATTAACTTCTAAAAATTTATTAAAATTTATAAATATATAAAAATTTATTCTACTTAATATTATTATTATGGATAAAAGCAAAGGGTGGCCACTGGGCCTCGCCTTAATTCACGTCACAAGTCAATTAGATTCCTTAGAGAACTACTCTATTTATTGTTAAACTAATTGTAATGTTACAAAACAATAAATTTCTATTCTTTAAAAAAAAAAAAAAAAAAAAAAAAAAAAAGAAACCAGATGACATATAGGCCATTTCTTATCGTATCCTTTCCCCTTTAGGGAAATCACGGTTATGTAGTAAATGTTCGCATAATAGTTCTACGCTCGGCGAAAATCGTCTGGCGGCCTTCCAGCCCATTCGTTCCCTTATCTCCTCTGAAATAGTTAAAAAGGCTTCTATGTCGGAAGAGCGGAAAATTTATTGTGTTTTAGGTAGGTTTATGTCTTTCCCAAAGGGACAAAAATGGGGTAATAACGTTTTTAGTCCATTTAAACAATTATCGGTTTATTTTGACCTCAAGATCTTAGTATTCTGGGTTGAAACTATCGGATTGGAAATTCTGCAGTCGGATTTCGTCCCTCAATAGAAGAGAAACGCTTTTCAGGAAAAGGATTAAGTCTTTCCAGGTCAGTTAGCAAGCAAAGACCTTTCCAAGTCGACAAAATCTTTAAAAATTGCACCACCTTTTTAATAATACGATTTGGAAGCTTCGTTAACTCTTCTTTTTCATGTTTCAGATAACCAAAGTTGGATACTCGGACCGGAATTATGTGACATGTGGACATTATCCGATGTATTGTGTTGCACGGCGTCAATCCTCCATCTTGTCGCAATTGCCATTGACAGGTACCTTTGTCCTTAATACAAATAGAACAAGCCTTAATATAATAAACCACAATATATCTAATACATGAGGCCTCTCTATTATGAGCTCATAGTACGGCATAATCGTAATCATGATCACTATATATAATCGTAATCACATTTCGATGCTCTCAATCATCATACTTTCTACGTTTTTTTGAAAAAAAATTGTAATTTTTTACAAAGTGGTGTTTTTAGGGCAAAAACCAGGGTTAAAAATGTCGCTCTTTGCCGATAGATCGTGGGAAAAATGTAGTTTCTTGGACAAAAAATAATACTTATCCATGGAGGTAGTATTCCCACCTCCATGAACTTATCTGATAAAAAATAGAAACAACGCGCAGGCGTGAGCCAACAGGTCAACGCGCTTCCGCTAGCTTTCTATTTTTAGTTCCCGCGTTTTTTCAAAAATTCATATTTGGGTTTAGGAGATGAATTTTTGAAAAAACGCGGGAACTAAAAACACATAAAATCTCGCGCATGTGCGTTGTTCTGGTATCGTAAACTCACAAGTACCAAAATATATAACGTGGCGATTAAAAGCCGGTAGAGTAAGAGGTCGACGAAACTTCGAAAGTTCAAAAAGAACTGTTTTATTTGGTGGAAAACCACGAAAAAGTCATTATAATCGGGCAAAAAGGGTTTCTCTTCACCGAAAGTGTTATTTATACGAAAAGTGGACTCTAATTTTTGCTTTAAAAAGGGTGGCAATCTCGAAGTTTAGTTAAATTGGACAATAAAAAAAAATAGGAAAATTAGTACTTACAATTGCGGCTCTTTAGTCTCTTCGGGGGAATTAATGATAAAAGGAAAAGAAAGGAAACCGACGTAGATTGTGATGATGGGCCGAATTGCCTTTTTTGATTCTATCTACGAATAATTTAGTGGTCGATATGCCGGGTTTCGCCGATTGTGAAAGAAAATCAAAGAAAACGAACTTTTCACTACTTCAACAAGTATGAAATGAGAAAAACGAAAACGAACTATCTTGGGCAACTCGACACGACTGACTAGTGACTATAAAAATGAAAAGTGAAGCTATCTGCTAGTGGACTTTGGCCCTTTTCTTAAAACCAAAGATTAACGTTTAAAATTTAATATTGGATGCCATCTATTGGCCAACAATTTAATTGGCGTGAACAGAAAGATCTAAAATGTCGTAAAATTGCGAAAACCCAACGAAGACAGTGACGTGGCTTGTCGGCCAATAAAATGAGAAAAATCGCTAAAAATTCAGTTTTTCTCGAGATGAGGCCTGGAAATCTCCCTGAAATTGGGTGAAAAAAGGAGTATGTAACTTTCACCCCTCCTAACATGTTGGATAGGTCCTCCTTTAAGTGCTGCAGGAGATAAAGGTTTCCAGCTGCTCATTTTAGAGATTCCAAGGGGATAAAATGAGCAATTTTTACGGTTATCTCGTTTTTCCTTCGCCCCTGCTGAGTTTAGATAGCCTTAGAATCACAAAGATCACAGGTCTTTATCGGGCGCCTGGAGGCGAGAATAAAAAGTAAAAGTTCTTCGAATGAAGGCTAAAAAATCCGTTTCGGGCATATTTTAAAGGTCTAAGAACTACATTTTTCAGGGAGTACTTATGAGTTAGTTGTCCTTTAGGTGGCAAACTGTGCTAAGTTTCTATCATTTTTGTTAATAATTTTTAGTGTTTATTCGAAGAATTCAGTATTTGGAAATGAGAAGAAGAAAAGATAAAATCGATGGTTTAATCTTGAAACCAGATAAAAGAAGAAAACGTACTTATAAGAGATTCTGAAAACAAGAATTAAAAAGTCTTGAAAGGTTGTCTTTGTTGGAAGAGGCCTCGAGAGGTAGGGAGGGGTAGTGAAGGATGAGTTAGGTCCTGGGAAGGGAGTAAAACAAAGAGCCTCTTTTCCTAAAGTTAACGAACCCTCGAGAACGCAGGAGAGCTCGCCGAGTGAAGTAGTAAAGAGACCAACAACCAATCATGGACGCGGAGCCCCGTAATCATCTAATTAGACCACTTTTACCCTCCCCAAGTAATTACCAAAGAGTAATTAAATTTTAATCGCTTACTTTCCTACATTCCCTAAGCTTTCACAACCTCTATTTATTTAATTAATGATGAAAGTTTACAAGTGCAAATTTCAATATCAATTTTTTAGTGCACTTCATCCAGAAAATTAGCACCTAAATGCGAGGAATAAAAATCTGTCGACAGCTGCACTCAGAATTTTCAATGACTTTCTAAATATAGTCGTTTGTACTCATTCATTTTTGACTAGCAGACTGAAAAGCCCTTTTATTTTCACTAATACCACTGATTCTACTCACTTTCACTGATTTTACTAATGCCAAAAGGGTCAACAGATTTACGCAGTGATACGTGGGATTTTAGTTCCTTTGGGCATTTCAAAAATGGTTTTTTTCATATTTTGGGATTTGAAAATTTAAAACATCTAGTTTTCGAAACATTTCAGGATATTTTTCATGTTTTTCTCCTAAATTGAAAGGTTTCCCGAAAACCGATGTACCAATATTAATAGAAAACCTACGTTGTTGGATAGCTGCATAAATCATAATTTGGAGCAAAGCCTAAATCCTCTAGTTTTCGAGATATTAGAGGATATATAGCTGGATTTTCATACTGTTTTGCTTATAGTTGAAAATTTCTCATAAACGGATGGTCGTATCTTTATGAAAGTATATGAGTCGCTCCGGGTACGAAGGGCGAACTCGACAAAACGTAGTTTCGAGATATTCGCATTTTAAAGTTTGGTTTTTACGTATTTAAAGGGGAAAAAATGGGGAACTCAACATAAAAATTATATGGGTGTATTCACCAAGAGGTCTTGAATCTGAAAATGAAAAAAAAACTGGAGGACCCTTCCCCCAAAAACCCGACACACAATCGGTATCACAATAACTTCTTTAAGGAAGTTAAAAAAATTTTGTCCGATGCCGAGTTGCCCTTCGTACCCGGAGCGCCTCATATGTTTTAGAAAGTGCTTAGATAGGAGCACAATCCTTAATTAACTGCCGATCCCTAAAACCACTGGGTTTTCGAGATATTTGAGGATAATGGCGGATTTTCTCTAAAGGAATTTTTAAGATAGCGACGAAAGGAAGATTCATACTTTTGGATAAAATGGCGGCATTGAAGTGTTTCACGGGCTACGGTCAGCCGGCACGACAGGTATTTTTGCTAAAGACCACTTTGGCTATGCGGGATCAGGAAGAACCCTTCTCAAAAACAGCTAATGGAGGTTAATCCAATAACTTTTCTTTTAGAAAGAGAAATCAAATATTCTGGCTAGTATCGGTAAGGGCTTCAGGCTCGTATCACTCTTTTTCCGATGTTCATTTCGACATCGCTCTATTTACAACTTATTATTATTTCATCCCGATACGTACGCACTCGAAACGTGACCAGAGACCGTAATATTCACAACTCAACCTTCCCCCACACGTTCCATTTTTCCTAACAAAACAGACTGACGGCTTTGAATTTTTCACGTTCCCGTCGAGATTTTATACGGATGAACATCTCGCCGTTTCCGAGATAAACCCTTACGCTGCAGGGTTTGCTCGAAAGCGATAGCGGATACGAATTATAACGTTGCCTAAGTTAAACAAATTTCTGATAACAGGCGTTTTATGCTCGTTTTGATTGGTTAAGAATTACGATTTAGTGTGGTTGAAGAGTCAAACAGTTTTTATCAAATATCTCGAAAACTATGAGGTTTACTATAAAATATGAAGTAGTCGGGGGGCGAAGTTTTCTTCTTGTTGAGTACCTAGTAAAATTATGATATTAAAGGAACAATTTTTCAGATATTGGGCGGTGACGAACGTAGATTATATACACAATAGAAATCGGAGTCGTATAGTGACGATGATCGTGATGATCTGGACGCTGGCGGGTATCGTCTCTCTCGCTCCACAGTTCGGTTGGAAAGATCCGGACCATCTCGAGCGAATCAACTTACAGCAGAGATGCCTCGTCTCTCAAGACCTCGGCTACCAGATCTTCGCGACATGCTCAACTTTTTACGTCCCACTCATGGTCATCCTCGTCCTCTACTGGAAAATATTTCAGACAGCAAGAAACGTATAAGGAGACGTCGTACGAAACAAACAGCGGACGAGAAAAAAGGGAAAAACGGCGGGAAGTTCAGTTTCTTTTCAAAAAAGAGGTAAATCCTTTTTTTTACATAAAAATCATTTCAGAATTTTTTAAAAACTTTCTCTTTTTCTGCAGAGCTGGATTTGAAAACTCTCCTTAATTCCCGGTGTAACTTTTCTTTTAGGGCTAGAAAGGGCCTCGGAATAAAGAATTATGTCACGTTTTTTCCATAAATTATTCCCCATTCCACCCCCAGGTAGGCATCAGATAAGTGCCCAGGGTCTACCGCGGTGTCAATTCCAACTTTGGTAAAAGACTCGTGAAGGATTTTATAAACTTTTCGTTTTTCCAGGCGATGAAAGTCAAATGCTCAACTTGTACATTTTCACTTAAAAACAATTTGGGGGGATGAAAGTTAAGTCTCGAATTTTATCTTATATTCTTGCTTTTCTTTTAGACTGATGGGTGACTGGGAAAGTAAAAAGGAAGTAGCCTTAGTCGAAGGTTCAGTCTGCGAGACGGACACCGAAAAAGGAGGAAGCGGTGAAGGAGCGACGACCGCGTTTACAATAACGACAAACCACGGCTCAGGAGCTGTCAGTCCTGAAAGGTAACCTTTTCGCAAAAAAAACCATTTTTATCAAACGAAATTGTAGATCAACAGCAGAATTGCCGACGAACAATTCGAAACCTCCTCCGGCGGTCGTCCAGAAGACGAAGCGGGATACGAAAAAGGAGACGATGGAAGCGAAAAGGGAACGTAAAGCGGCGAAAACGCTTGCGATCATCACCGGTGCCTTCGTAGTCTGTTGGCTTCCCTTTTCATAATGGCCCTACTCATGCCGCTCTGCGAAACGTGCTACATCAACGAATATTTAGCTTCTCTTTTCCTCTGGCTCGGATATTTCAACTCGACACTAAATCCGGTCATTTACACCATTTTCAGCCCGGAGTTCAGGCAGGCTTTCAAACGAATCCTATGCGGAGTAAGCCACTCCCGTTCAAGACAACTTAGATAAAGTTTTTATTTATTTTATAATACCTTTTTTTATAAAATTTCATGTTTCTCCACATTTTTTTACTATTCCTAAAATAAATTTAACTATTTTTTCTCAAAGAATCTGCTCCAATGGCGTCAAGAAACTTCCAAGATTTTATTTCATTTTTATCAAACAGACCAATTTTTGTATTTCTAGTTCTGTTTTTCTACTAGTTTTTAAGTCCAGCGATAAATTTTGACAACGTCTCTTGAATGGATTACAGTAAAAAGATGAGCAGTGGGTTTGCCAGAGATACGGAAAAGAAGGGTGACTTTTTTTGTCAGTTTTTATCAAATATCTCGAAAACTATGATGTTTAGCAAAAAAACGAATAAGAACAAAATAATTTCCGTAACATTTTCTACAAAAAGTATTTAGCACATAACCATGCTTATATGAACAGTTTAGGAGTTGTAATCAGTCAAATCTTTACTCTTAGGATATTTTAGACATATCATCAGATAACTCGAAAACTACTGGTCCTAGCGAGACTAAGTACAAAATTTATTTATATAAAACGACTTATAAATTTTTTGTCATAGAAACAATAGGTTAGGAGATATGGTATAAAATCCTGTGTATTTTAAATTTCAAGAAATGCTACACTTTTGCAAGGATATGTGCTGAATACTTTTTGTTGAAATGTAACTTGGTTTATTTTTTATTTCACATTTTTGGGCAAAGCCTCATATTTTTCGAGTAATTTGATTTTTTTTTAAACCGCTTTTTTCGTTAAATCCAAGTGTGACGGTTTACCACTCATTTTGGGCATCAGATTGACATCGGCGTTGTACTTTTAAAAGAACTTTCTTCTGACTAATTTTTTCTGTCAAATAATTACACAAACCATCGACTCTGCAGCGCCAAAAAGCTTCTCTTCCAACTGATTCTACTGGAAAAAATAGACACATTTATTTTATGGAATGTGCTAAAATTAAAAAGAAACATTTTGATGTTTTTATAATCTTCTTATAAATAAGTAAAAATGGGTTGTTTAGAAGAAAACAAGTTAGGTAGGAAAATAATTTTCGTTTTTTGACCTTTTCCTCAATGATCCTGTCAATCTCCAAAGAGTCCCATGGGGAATGACAGTGTCTAAATTCTTTTTTCTTTCATCATATCCAAAACATATCAGTTCCTTAATTTTATTTCCTAAAACTTCCAATATGGCCTGTTCTATGTGATAAGTTACATTTTTTAAAGAAAACTGCCATTTTTGTTTTAAATTAATTAATTGTAGTAAGCGGAATTGTGATTATGCTATAACCTAATATAACCTATCAGTGTCTAGATGTTATGTAGAGTAGAACACCATTTTGTTTTTTAAAAATTAAAAGCGCTTAACTATTTGTGTAAATATTTCGCTAATTAGTTTAAATTTATTTTTTATACATTAACTTAAATTTTATTTCTCTCTATCACTGTTGTATATAATTTATACTAAAAAAATGTACAGTTTGTAAATATTCAATATGTTTTTAAAAAAAAGAACTTTTTCTTTTCTTTTTTAGATAGTTTTACAAAAGGCATATTATATTTTTTGAAATATATATGTCGTTAACCCCCAAGTTCGGAAGGAATATGGGTATACTCGTATATGAGAATGTATAATAATGTAACATTTTTTGTCATTTTCTTTCGCCTGTGCCAAGCGTAATGTAAAATTTTCCTGTATATTAGAATGTTCGATATAGATAAAGTATGTGTATAAAAAGGAAGATAGCCCTTGCCCAACACCCACGGACAATAAAGAAAAATTATAGTGAATTTTTAGTGTTCTTCTCGTTCCAGTTATAGTTAAGATGTTATTGTAATTATCAATTTTAGCATTGTAAAAATACAGAAATATTCCGGATTATTTAAAATTTATTACTTCTTTTATGGAATACCAAGTACAGATTCAAAGCAAATGATATATTGGAGTTTTCTTAGGTTTTTCGATGGTAAGTCCCTCCTTTTTCCTGATTTTAGGGGAAATATTAAACAAAAATAAATCACTTATAAAATTTCATTGTAATCTTCAATATCACAACAGCGCAAAATTAGGTTTCAACAATGATAAAATATCAAAATTTGAACAAAATCAGGTATTATAAGCCCTAAACCACAATACAGTCTTTTTATTATACATATAAAATTTATAAAAAAAATAAAATAGCAGATTTCTCGAAGGAAAATACTGATAGGGTTAAAGCGATAGGGATTGTTGCGCTTCTAAAATGCAAAATTAAGTACAGTCTTAAAGGGTCAGGCTCGAGGTTTGAAGGTTGATTTTGGCTCGAAGAGTTTCTTGACGAAGTAAACCTGGGTGAGAGAGGCCATGACGATGACGCAGATTTGAAGTAACGACCATCGCTGGACGTAGGTGTTGTTGTCGATGAGGAGATTGTAATGGCGACCTTCCATTCCACGGAAGTGATTTTGATGCATCAGCATCGTATTGATATTCCGCTCAACTGTCTGGATCCAATTCTGAAAAATCAAATTTAAGAATACTCAACAGTGAGGTAAAATCAGGTGAATAAGGGACAGATCTTTCAATTTAAGAGAAAAGTTTTTTTTTGAAATTAGCAAAATGTTCTATCTGGGAAAAAAAGTGGCACTGATTTGAGCCTTGAACTAGGACCAGCGGTTTTTGAGTTTTCGGATGATACTTCTAAAATATGACAAGAGCCTTTCTAGCTATAAACCGTTCACTTAAGGAAGGTGATAGCCTAAATACTTTTTGTGGGAAATTTACACATATTTTTAACTTAATATTTTTTGCGCTAAACCTCATAATTTTTGAGATATTTGATAAAACTGATTTAAAAAAGATTTTATGGTTTGTAGCTCCTAAACCGTTCACTTTAGCAAGGTGGCAGGCTAAATACTATTTGTAGGAAATTTAATTTAGATTATTTATTAACTTAACATTTTTTGCGCTAAACCTCATAGTTTTTGAGATATTTGATAAAAACTGATTTAAAAAAGATTTTATGGTTTGTAGCTCCTAAGCTGTTCACTTAGCAAGGTGATGGCCTATATACTTTTTGTAGGAAATTTAATGTAGATTATTTTTTGTCTTAATATTTTAAGTGCTAAGCCTCATAGTTTCTGAAATATTTGATAAAACTGATTTTAAAAAGACTTTTTGTCATCCTTCTCCAAACCTAGGCTCAAATTACTCATGGAGTATTTTCTCAAAAAATTCCTACTGAATGAGAGGTTTGGCCTTTTTGTATACTACAAATAACTTACAGTGAAATTTTCAACCGTAACGTCCAAAGCTTCCAGCTCTTGAGAATACTGATCCCACTGATCATACCTACAAAAAATCATTTAGCTTCTTTTTTTCACCCAATTTAGAGGCAAAATTCTACCTAATGACAGTCATGTAGAGATTGACAAGTTTGTCTGCAAATCTGGAAAACTGGTTATCGACACAAACGTGATAATAACCGCCGGTAGAATGCTGATCTTGATATTCGGCACTCGCTTTCCACTCGTACGGTAAAACCAATTGGCCACTCGGATGACGAACAGCAAAACCAGCCATACCATCACCTCCTCGTAAAACCTTTAAAAAATTTAAAAATTTTATCATGCTTTAACTGTTTTTACCTGGAAACTGACGTAAAAAGTAGCCCCTGGATTTACATATTGATAATAACAGTCTTCTTTACCGGGGTCTATGTGGACTTTGTAGTCCATCGCGACAGCCGGAAGATTCGTCCATTCTAATGGCATTCGATTAAGTTCAAAAGGGCGAAAACGAACAATAAAATAAATTCGACCTTTTTAAATATGAGAAACATAATTACTAAAAAGGGCTACATGCGATAAAGTGTGTCAAATAACTAGAAAGTGAAACGTCAATCTTTGAAAATCTTAAGTGTTTACTTGGAAGGTAACATATACAGGTGTACCAAAGTAAATTTTATTAACAAATATCCCTCTGAGGGAGAGGGAGCCTTTGGGACTCCAGTCCTTATTTGTGAACGTTCCTTGAGGATCCCTTTGCCCAAGGTTTCCTTAAAAATCCTTCCTTGACATAATTTTCGCCTCCCTGGCTGGTCAAATAACCCATTTTGATTTTTAAAAGAAATGTTTTCCCAAGTTTTCTGGTCTAACTTGCTTAAGTAAAAAATGAAAATTTCAAGGTAAGTAAAATTTTCAATTTTTCCAATATTAAAAAAAAACTTTAAAATACAGCGAATCATATATGTTTAAGATGATGCCAATGCTAAAAAGCCCTAAACGATTTATTAGTACATAAATTTTAGTTTTCAAGGTTGGTAGTGTTGCTACGATCGCATGTACGTTTTGTTAACAATCCGAAAGGTTATGTTACACATTAGAATTTAAAGTTTCATGTGAACTTTATCTAGTAATTTAAAACATATATTTTTTAAGAAAATATTCTCATATTAGACATCGATCGACAATTTTTTAGTTTTTAAAATTACTAAATTCATGTTTTCATAAGATAAAAACCAAGATTCATACCGGCGTTTTGCAGAAGTGTTTAAGGATTGAGGTAATGTATTTTAGGTACTATTTAAGGTCCTTTTGATCCTATGGGTTCTTGAAGATAAATAAAAAGATGCAATACCTTGCTAGACTGTTTTTGGAAATGGGTCTTTGAGACCTCATTGGCCTTCTGATTTTTGATACTATGAAGGGTTAAAAGATTAGTGACTTAGTTGTGATACCCTTGATGGACGGTTTTTGTAAGTAGGTCGTCCAGATCCTGTTTGGGTCAAGACTTAAGTTGCAAAAGTTGTGATACCCTTGCAAGACGATTTTTGGAAGTATGTCTTCCAGACCCTGTAGATTAACCCTTTCGAGACCGCGATTCTCTGCGCTACTGGCGCAGCACTTTTCCCCTCTCTTTGCCCTCACTTCGCCCAGCAAAGCACAGAAAGCGACAGTGATGCGATCATCACGTAGTTCATTTCTTCCCCAACAGATTGCCAGTTTTTGCATGTCGCTAGCGCCACAGGAAGCGAAGGTATTAAATTTTTTAGAGAGCTTCCCGCTGGCGCTGGGCAACTAAGTCGCCTGCGGTCTCCAAACGAAAAGCGCGAATGGCAACTATAGTACCTGCGGTCTCGAAAGGGTTAATAGATTAGTAGTATTTAAGACAAACCAATCTATTAAAAGATTAGTGACCTTTTTCTTAGCAAAAAGTTGTAATACCCTTGCTTGATGTAAAACCCGCAGGGTCAAAAGAGACCTTTTCTTAGTTGTGATACCCTCGATGGACAGTTTTTTGAAAATAGGTCTTCCAGATCCGTAGAATCAAAAGATGCATAAATGCTCATCATCAAAATTCATCTACAGCAAAGCCCTTTTACATATTTTTCTTTTTTTTTTAGTGGAATGCTTTTGTGATAAAAAAGGACAAAAAATATAAGAATAAAGATGTCGGAGTGCCGTGTGATAGGAAAAGACAAGATAATATTTGCGACGAAAGAAGACCATAAGACTCCTAGTAAAGTATCGCTTCCAGAGCCGGAGCAGCCACCGGGATTGATCCTCGATGACGGCTCGATAAACTGGAACTGCCCGTGTTTGGGCGGGATGGCGACTGGCCCGTGCGGAGTCCAATTTCGAGACGCTTTCACCTGCTTCCATATTCTGAAGCAGAAGTCAAAGGGAGCGACTGCGTTGAAGCTTTCGCCAAAATGCAAAAATGCATGCAGAAATATCCGACCCTCTACGGCGGAAACGATGAAGAATTCGACAAAGTCCAAGAGGAGGTGGCCAAAGCAGAAGCTGAAGAGAAACCGGATAAAAATACACAACCATCATAGTGGCCCCCAATCATGAACAATCAAACTAGTCTACTAGTCCATTTAGAAAATACTTAAAATATTAAACATTTGTCAAAATTATTGGTTTTATTACCTTAATTTTGATCTTTTCGTTCTTTTTCTTAGTTTCTGTTCATTTCATTAATAAACTGTTTTGTGATATTTTGTTACTATAAATTTAAATAAAACTTTTAAGTTTATGTAAAAAGGGTGTTTCTAGGCATTCCTTTTTTCCTCACTGGAAGATTGTTTTCTAGTGCCCGATTTTCTTTGTTTCAAGCCTTTTTCTCAGTTTTTCAGCCAAAAGATGCTCATTGAACCGAAATTTTGGATGTCCAAAAATGAAAATTTGGTAAAAACGCGTTTTTTTGGCTAGAACATTGAAAACATCCAAAATTTCGGTTCAATGAGTGTCTTTTGGCTGAAAAACTGAGAAAAAGGCCTCAAAATAGAAGAAATCCCAAAATCTCTGACGTTAGAAATTGATAGATCTTTACTTTTTCATTGAAGCATAAAAAGTTTCTAAGTCCCTTAAAGGACTTACAGGAAGATCAAAATTAGACTTGCTTGACTTGTTCTTCCAACTGGTCTTTTTTTTTTCTTAACCAAGCCCATTCAGTCTTTCAGTCAACCATCACCAACAACTAAGGTAACAAAAAAAATACTTAAATTATGGACGGATTAAATTATTTAAATTAGTCCTGAGATTAAAATTACAAAACTAAAATTAAAATGAGAATTAACAGGAAGTTAACGGTTGATCGAAGGGCGTGGGTTTCTATTAAATTTTTGAAGTCAATAAAGCATTATCGCTCCGTTGGTTTTTTCTTCGATCGCAGGTTTCGCTGCTTTTTTCTTTTCTCGGATTTCGCTTGTCGCTGAATAAATTAACGCTATGTTTAAAAGTTGGACCATTATTGAGACGATAACAAGCCTAAAAGTTAAAAATAATAAAAATTTTAAAATTAAAATAAAAAAATACCAGTATGATAAGCCGAATGTGGCCATCCCTTCAGTGTTCCATTCTTTTCCATCGCCGGTTCCTATCACGTTGTAAACCAATTTGTTGAAATAAACGACCGTCCATAATGAAACGGCTCCAAATTGAAATAAGACTAAGAAAAATTAGTGAAATGAAAATTTTTTTGTATTTTTTTACCTGATAAAATGTTCACTAGGTAAAGTCCTGGGATTCCCGTTAAAGTGGTGATAGGAGAAGTGGCGCTGTTGATGACTGCCAGAACAGCGGAGGCTGCGGCGAAAATAATTCCGCCACACATACAAACGACTGTTCCGAGCCAAAGAGAATAAGCGTTTAAACTCCTCATTTCATCATCGACTAAAAATGAGACAAATCAAAGGTAAGATGAAAATAATTAAAAAGTTTAACATGAAAACAAAAAAGACAATGGAGGAAAAAGAAGACAAAGAAAGTTCTGGACTAATTATTACGCTACTGAGATCTTCATATAGAAAGTTTTGACACCCGTTATTATTCTATGGGTTCACATTATTTCACTTTCGGTTTTTATTCACAAAAATGTAGATTAATCCTAAAGGGAAAACGAAATTTTCGGCTTCCAAGAGAAGCCAAAAATAACACTTTTAAGGATGCAAAGGGCAAAAATTTTTGGGGCTTTGAAAAGAGGCAAAAAATTAAAACGGGCTTAGAAGAAAAGGTCACTTTCTAGACATTAAAAGAACACAAGTGACATTCACAGGCCTTCAAAGGGTGGCCAAAAATGACATATTCAGGTCTTTAAATAAAGGGCAAAAATGAAATTTTGGGGGCTTCAAAGAGAGGACAAAAATTTAATTTATGGTGCTTTGAAAAGAAGCCAAAATTTCATTTTTGGGGCTGTGAATAGTGGCCTAAAAGTAAGTTGTGGGGTTAAGCTCAAATTTTAATGTCAAATGTGAGCTTTGAAGAGAGGCTTGAATGAAACTTTTGGGGCTGAGAAAACTTTTGGACATCTGAAAAACAAAATTTTGGTGGCATTAAGAATGGACAAAATTTAATTTATGGGGCTTTGAATAGAAGGCCAAAATTTTAATTTTGGGGCTGTGAAGAGGCACAAAAATTAAAAAGTAGAGCTCTTTAATAGAGGGCAAAAATGAATTTTGGGGAATTGAAGAGTGGATGGCAATGAAATTTTTGGGGATTAATGAGAGGCCAAAAATGAATTTTTGGGGCTTTAAAGAGGCCAAAAATGACATTTTGAAGTCTTTAAATAGAGGCCAAAAATGACATTGAAGGGAATTTGAAGAGTAGGAGATAATGAAATTTTTGGGGATTAAATGAGAGGCCAAAAATGAAATTTTTGGGGCTTTAAAGAATGGCCAAAAATGACATTTTGAAGTCTTTAAATAGAGGCCAAAAATGACATTAAGGGAATTTGAAGAGTAGGAGATAATGAAATTTTTGGGGCTTAAAGAGGCCAAAAATGACATTTTGAAGTCTTTAAATAGAGGCCAAAAATGACATTGAAGGGAATTTGAAGAGTAGGAGATAATGAAATTTTTGAGGGATTAAATGAGAGGCCAAAAATGAAATTTTTGGGGCTTTAAAGAATGGCCAAAAATGACATTTTGAAGTCTTTAAATAGAGGCCAAAAATGACATTTTTTAAGAGTAGGAAATGAATTTTGAATGAGGCCAAAAATGAATTTTGGGCTTTAAAGAGGCCAAAAATGACATTTTGAAGTCTTTAAATAGAGGCCAAAAATGACATTTAAGGGAATTTGAAGAGTAGGATGAAATTTTTGGGGATTAAATGAGAGGCCAAAAATGAAATTTTTGGGGCTTTAAAGAGGCCAAAAATGACATTTTGAAGTCTTTAAATAGAGGCCAAAAATGACATTTAAGGGAATTTGAAGAGTAGGAGATAATGAAATTTTTGAGGGATTAAATGAGAGGCCAAAAATGAAATTTTTGGGGCTTTAAAGAATGGCCAAAAATTTTGAAGTCTTTAAATAGAGGCCAAAAATGACATTTAAGGGAATTTGAAGAGTAGGAGATATGAAATTTTTGAGGGATTAAATGAGAGGCCAAAAATGAATTTTCAGGGCTTTAAGAGTGGCCAACAATGACATTTTTAAAGTTTTAAAGGGAGGCAAAAAATGAGATTTAATCAAATTTGCTGTAACGTTCGACTTACCATCGATTGGTTTAGTCCTTAGTCCAATTCCATAATTGAGATTCTTGACTCCGCAGAAAAGGCCGAAGAAGATTTTCCGTCGGATTCAGGTCTGTTCTCGATCCTCGCATTCGAGACGATCCAATACCTCGTTCCCAGCGAAGCAGCGAGAAGTCCGATACAAAGACAAGACCCGAGGAAAGTCAAAAAAATCAGTCCGTTCTTGTAAACATTCATCGTCCGCGCTTTTCCATTTCCTACATAACGAGAATCATAAAAACGTCGAACGTAAGCGCCCACTGACTCGTTCATAATTTAAAAAACAAAATGAAAACATGAAAAATCAAGGATGTGAACACATCTTGAGCTCGATCTCGAATGGTCAGAAAGTTACCTAGATGTGGGTCACATGCCTACTTATTTAATTGGTGTCAGTATGTTAAAAACATATTCTACCATCCGAAACATTCAAATTTCTTCTTTTTAAACAAGTAAAATAAATTACCCAAAACTTTATAAACAAAAAAAAAGAAAAGAAAATTAAAAAGCAACAACCTAAACCGGATATTGCAAAACATCAAAACAAAAATTTAAACAATAATTAAAAAATCAATACTTACTCACTATACGTAAAAAGAGTTAAATCATCATTAAAAATAAAAGCTTAAAAATTAAAAAAAAAATTAAAGCAGTTAATTAGCTTTCACCATGATCGCGTCTGTTTTTGAAGGAGCATTAAAATCTCCTGAGTCAAATGATAAATGGAGGGGGAATCCGGCTTTCCGAAAAGTCTGGGGAGAGCAGAATGGTAGTTTTTTTTTTTAGTTTTTTGGCGGAAAACTACGGTGTACCAAATACTCCTTAAATTTTTTACAAATTTTTGGTGTAAAAAAAACTTCTTTTTTTTAGTAGGGAGAAATTTGATACTTTCACCCTTTGCGAGAGAGGCATCCCTTGGGCAGAAAGTCCATTATTTCTACCTTCACACTAAGAAAAAGTTTTGAAAAATTAAAAATTTAGACAATTTTTTTTTCAAAAAACAAAGATAACCGCAATTTTTTCGCCGAAAATTCTTGAAAAATAGGAGTTTTTGGTGAAATACGATAAAAATTGCTGAAATTTTGCTGAAAAATGCGACGGACGGACGGCACCACTAACGACCTCATGATCTGCAAAGATTACTTTCTCTGTAGGTCTGGAAGACCCTTTTCCAGAGAAAGTCACATGGAGGGTATCACAATAACTTCGATTTTTAGCCCCTTCTCTCCCCAGTACCCAAAAATCCACAAAAATTATCCATTTTTTGATTGATTTATTAAACTTTAGATATTATTCCTTTAATTCTTTTCAACGCAATTTCCCCGAGAAGCAGCTCTTCTTCCAAAATCAACCGGCATCCAATTTCAGTCAAAATACACTCCTCGGACCAAACAAATACACTCTAAAAAAAAAAAGTTTAAAAAATCTATCTAAAATTTAAAAAATCCTCCCAAAAGGTCTTAAAACCATTGGTTGTTTTGACCAAAAAAGGGTCATGGTCCATGACATTTGAAATAACATTTTATGAACTTCAAAGGGAGGCCAAAAATGACATTTTTGGGGCTATAAAGAGAGAACCAAATGGGTCAATAATTAATCTTCAAGGGTACTACAATAATTTCCTTTTGTGAATTTTTTACTTATACCTTTTACGCCAGTTGTTCGCCTCATATGAGCCTTCAGAATGTTTTAAAACGATATCTCTAAAATTTAGCATTTTTTTCTGTTATTTTTTTTCTATATTTATTTACTTTTGTTCTCCATTTTCAATATATTTTAGAAAAATCTCCAATTCACCATCTTCTTTTCCAAAACTTTTAATCATCGCTGAAATTTCTAAAGTGTCGTGTTGATTGCATGGGAATTCACAGAAAAAAGACTAATATTTTCATTAATTTTGAAAAAATAAATTAATTAAAATACCGTTCAAAATTTTGATTTTTAATAATTAAACTATTCCCTCCTCGGTAGGCATCATAACTGTATAAAGAAATACTTGAGTCTTCGCAGGCACCTTCCCAAGGTAAAATTTCTGTCGGAAGATATTCCTGACGGCTTAAATTGAACCATGGACCTTCAGCAAATATCTATAAAAGAAAGAAAGAAATTTCTCTAAGTCTCAAGGTAGAAATAATGGGATTTTTGCCCAAGGGAGGTCAACTCTCGTAATGGGTGGAAGTATAAATTTCTCCCTACTAAAAAAACAAAAAAAATTTTATTACACCAAAATTCGTAAAAAATATAAGGAGTATTTGGTGAAATTTAGTTGAAAATCGGACCAACGGTTCAGCCGTTGCGCAGCTTTTAAAATTTTCAAAAACCGCCCTCTTTACATTCTTGTTCACCAACTAAAGAAGATTCTGTGAAAATTTGGTGAAAATCGGTTCAAAATTGTGGCCATGAAATGTTACGGACAGCCGGCCGGCACCACGGACAAAGTTGAGATAGATAAAGATCAATTTCGATTTGACTCTCGGGGTCTGGAACTCTTCCCCAAAAACCCGATGTAGATGGTATCACAATAATTTCTTTAAGGAAGTTAAAATTTAATTTAACAGAATATTTCCTTACTACTCCATCTTGGAAGAAATTTTGTCCGAATCCTGTAGAAAATGAAGTTCTAAAAGGTAGCTCTCGAGGACCAGAAATATACAAAAATGGATACATGGATTTCCAAAAAAAATAATCTCTTGTTAAAAATGAAGTTTGGTTACCCTCATAGACCCATCCAGGGGCGAAAAGGGCGACGGAAAGTTTATATTTTCTTATTTCCTCAAGTGCCTGTTTAAAATTTAAAAAATTGTTTAAAAGAATAATAGGCAATACTTGGTAAGAATCAAAACCGCCTTTGTGAGATCCTCTTCCGTAAATGTCGACGCCGACGAAAACATCGTTTGCTCTCGTCTCAGCAAAACGCTTCGTAAATTTAAGATTTTCATCAGTCCAGTTGTAATTTAAATATATTCCATCTGTCAAATCAAAGAAAGTACTAAAAAAATTAAAGTATTCATATTCATAATGCTACAATTATGCAAATTTAATATTCACCAATTTCGGTGGTTAAGTTCGTTCTGGTAGTCGACATCTCCATACGGAAAAGCGACTGAATCGTACCAAATTAAAATATTGTTTTTATCATAATTTTTCAATTCTTTTCTCAGTTTTTTCACAAATTCCATCAAATTAGAAGATGACTTTGCCTAATATTGTTCTCAATATTAAGTAGATATCCAGAAAATTGTAGCGATTTGCTATTTGTGCTGCATTTCTGCAAAAGGTTGAACTCTTTTTTTCATCCTCCAGAAGCATTTTGAAGATTTCCTCGCCTTTTTCTCCTTCCGTAATTATCGTCCCTATTCAAAAATGGGTTTTTCACGAAATTAGAGGAAAGAAATTAAACCTAAAATGGTGACTCCATGAGTATGTGCTGCATTGATCCATCCTAATGGTGGAATTGTGATCAACGAATGACTGAAATAAACAAAAATGTCGATTCCTGACCAATGAAAAAATGAAAATGGGTTTTCAGTAGAACATCCTAAAACAAATCTTTCATTTAAATATTAAATATAAAATTATCGACCAAAATTACTTATCATCAGAATGACTTGTGATGTGGCAAAATAAAGTTTTTGGCACAGATTCTTTATTTGAAGGAAATCTAAATGTAGACAGTATTTAGAAGTTTGGGTTTGAGGGATGACTTTGTCGGCCCAGTCGTTTTTCCTTTTGGGCGGTTTCCATTCGAGGAGATTTTGAAGTGTGTCGATCGAGCGACAAAGTTGAGAGTCGGGAGGGGCTTCCTTTTCGCTGGAGGTGGGGAAATGTCGACTTTTCGTTTGATGACACGCTGCCTTCTTTCTTCCACGACGACGGTTATTGTCTTCGTCTTTTTCCTCCGGAACATTTTATTGTAGAAGAAGTGTCAATTTTTTATCGACCCTTCGATTAAAGGAATAACATGTGATTTATTTATTTTATTTTTACATAAAAAAATAGGTACTAGTCTGAAGAAGGCAGGAACTTTCTCTTAGGAAAGGACGAGCATTTTCTCTTAAATGTATAAAAATCAACCGGAATCTGGAAGACCCTAACCTGAAAACCGTTCATGAAGGGTAACAACAGCAGCTCTAGAGAAATTTAAAATGGCGATAGCCAAGATTCAAAAACCTTGTATTGCAGTTTTAGATAGTAATTTTTTCTAAGCCCAGATTTGATGCACAAAAAAAAAAAAAAGGTCGCTTTGCATCCAAATTTGAGCATGTTCTGACTTGAAAAGCAGGAAATTTTTTGTAGATTCTTAACGCTTATTACGTCACAACATGGCGACAAAATGTCTCTTTTAAACTTCCCCCGATAAAATAAAAAAATTCAAATCCTTCCTAAAAGGAGTTATCATTTTAGTAGGGAGAAATTTCATACTTCCACTCGATAGGAACCTCCCTTGGGCAAAAATCCCATTATCTACCTTGGCACGTTGAAAAATTTTCTAAAAAAATTTGTACTTCCCCCTCCGTTATACTTCCCCTCCCTTATACTCCCCCCTCCGTTATACTTCCCCCTCTTCCCCTTATACTTCCCCTCTCTTATACTTCGCCTCTATTATTTTACTTCTCGTTGTCTTCGTTGAAGCTCTTCAAACAAGTACTTTTTTAAAAGTTATTTGGTTTATCGCTTTGCTTTCATAACCTTTATTGTAAACTTATTAATTCTTATTTACATAATATGGTAACATGTTGTACAAGTACTAATCCTAAATAAAGTCATTATTATTAGTTTATTATTAAATATAAGGGAAATTTAATCCAATAAAGTGTAAAGTTTCCCAGCCCGATTTGATCGATCCTTCCTCCACTGCATAAGTCAAAATTAATTCTTTTTATTTAAATTTTATCCTTTTCAAAATTAATTGATTAACATCCATTTTTGAACCTCATTCAACCAAAAAAAATTATTTTTTTTTTAGTAAATACGTTTTTTTTTTTCTCTAAAAAATCTAAATTTTTGATTTGACTCGTTTGTCAAAGTGGCCGAGTTCCCCGAGTCCCGACTTTCGAGTCCAGTGCCGAACGTCTCGACCCCTCCCATTATAAGCGAAAATAAAATAAAATAAATAAGGAAGAGACTAATAAATAAATAATTTAAAAAGTAGATAAGTTGATATTTATTTTATATAAAACGTAGAAAACCGGCTAGGATTTTTATTTCGCGGAACGAAAACGTCATTTCGGTGTTTTGCCGAAAAACCATCTTCTGCGAGGAATTATGCGTTTTTAATTTTTTTTGAAACCTGAAAAATATTTTAAAAATGGGTAAGTTAATTTTAGTTTTTACTTTAATTTAAAATGTCTCTCCAGAAATCTGCTTAGCAAATTTCATGAAGAGATGTAAATTTTTTTTTTAAACATCCTTTTTGTCTTTATTCTCAATTTTTAGTCTGTGGAGAATATTTTGTTTTCGTTAGTTTATAAAATGGTGACTTAAATTTTTTTTCTCCTTAATCTTAAAATAGATCAAGTAGGTAATATATTTGTCCAGAAATTTATGACGGAGGGCAAGGCATTTTAGGTCTATTTTTAGATTCGCCTATTTTGGAAAAAGGGATTTAATTAAGAAAAATGGTAAATTTTTAGTTTGTTTTGAGTGTTTATTTATGATGTCATCTTCCTCAATTAACTCTCCCTCACACCTAAACTTGCATAATGAACTTACCAAGGACGTTTGATCTTTTTAGGTCACTGGGGACCCACCAAAAGTGAAACTTTAAATATAAATAAAAAAAATTTCATTAGATTTTATGTTGTTTTTTATAAAGGCCATTTTGGGGCTTAATTTTTTGCGAAATCAAGTGGAAAGGGGGTTTCTTGGTCGAAGAATGAGGAAACCTGTAAAAAAATCTATAAAAGTGGGTGTAATTTGCCTCATTCTGGAAAAAAAGCCTAAAAATAGGGCAAAACTCTACGGAAAACCCCTTTAAGTCTAGTAAAGTATGTCCCTCTTTGTCGGCTTATCTGGGGACACTATAATCTGGTTATAAGCGTGTTTCCGAAAATGGGGGGAAAACACCCAAAAAGTGTTTAAATGAGAGTTTTTGGTGTCCAGTAAGCCTCGAAAGCACCTA
>JACGAQ010003688.1:0-25458 GCA_014119065.1 Orius insidiosus
TGACTTTTTTGGACTTGGAATCGCTTAAGGATTTATTGTCGTAAGTACTAATAAATACTTCTAATCTTCTTTTTTTTGGTGCTATTCTTCTCAGATGGTCTAAGGATAGATTTATAACGTTTGCCGTAAATTTTAAGTGATTAAATTCGTACACTCTGGTATAAAGTTAAGCGATCCCAAAAGGGACCACTGAGCACTTTGACCAACTGTATTTCAGGTTAGGGAAAAATACCTTTTCTTCTCTTTTTTTTGTTTTCAGACCTGGAATTACATTGCAGGATGTAATTGATATTTTGCAAGACGATTCAGAGGCACAAGCCCTGCCCCAATCCGTATACGTGGAACCTCCCGATCCACACGTGGTTACCGACGAAGAATCAGGGGAAGAGGATGAACCTGGAGAATTGCGTCACCTTTCAGGACGTCAACTCCTGGCTAATGTCGAAGTTGTTTACGGGGATTTACGAACTAACGACGTCACCGACAACCCGGTTGTCAACACGGTTGACACACCCGTGAATTTAAATATGCCAATTTCCACCTGCACAACTGAAGAGGAATTATGGAAAAAGCAACGACTGAAGAAAGAAAGCCAGATCCTTATTTCATGGAGGGAGATATTGTATCGAATAAGGCCCTTTTCCTTCAACTTTTTTACTTCAACCAGAACCACTGTCTTGTGTTGAATGCTTCGAACGCTTTTCACCGACGATATCTTCGACTATATTGCCTTACAAACGAAAAACTATGCTCTGTTCAAGAACCAGGATGACCCGATGATAAACGAGAGAAGAGATAAAATGTTTTTTTGGATTCATGATACTTACGGGATACCTCAATCATCCAACAGAAAGAAGCTATTGGGAAGAAATGCCCGATCTAAGACACGATTTAGTCCGCAGCGCCTTCAGACGGCATCGTATGGGCATCATAAAAAATACATACACTTCGCGGACAACCACAAAATCGATAAAAAAGACAAAATTTGGAAGCTACGACCGCTTATGGATCAACTAAAGAAGCAATGCTTCCAAAATTTCTCCCCAAAAGAGACAATTAATTACGACGAAAGTATGATCAGATTTTTCGGGAAGCATTCTCTAAAGCAGTTTCTTCCCGGAAAGCCGATACGATTCGGATACAAGATGTGTATGAACACGAACGAAGGCTACTTATTAAATTTTGACCTTTATCAAGGGATGAACCCGAAATTATCAAAGACAGACTGCGATCTTTTCGGAAAATGTGCCGCTCCTTTCATCATGATGTTGAAAGAACTACCGGATGACATCAGAAAACTGCCGTACAGTTTTTTTTTTTGATAACTTATTTAGTGGAGTAAATCTATTCAGATTTTTAAAAGCACATGGATATTCTGCGACGGGAACGTTCCGAGAAAATCGTCTTCCCAAATCAAAATTAATCCCAAAAAAGCGTAGTTGCAAGCGAAAGATTGTGGAATTGCCCGACAAGAAATCATTCAAAAAGCTTGCACGGGGATCTATAAAGGCTTTTATAGAAAAAAATGACGGAATAATTTTCGTCAAATGGAAAGATAATGGAGCCGTCTCTATCGGATCTACGGACTATGGAGTCCATCCTTTGTCCTCTGTCAAACGTTGGTCGGCAGAGAAGAAAAAGAACGTTTCATGTGATCGTCCGTATGTAGTCGCCAAATACAATGCTGGAATGGGAGGCACAGACCAAATGGACGCGAATATAAATGTTTATCGCATTGGACTCCGAAGTAAAAAGTTTTATTGGCCAGTGTTCACATGGCTAGTCGATGCCATGATCCAAAATGCTTGGCTAGTATATCGGCAACATCAGTCAATAACACAGTTAAATTTCGTCGTGAAATTGCCATTGCTTATCTTTCAACGTTTGCTACACCAAAAACTCGTCCGGGGCCAATAGCTCCGATGCGATCACGAATTTTAAGGACAACCAGGTTTGACAATGTGAATCACCTGATCGTAAAAATTGGAGACGGCGGGCGATGGCGATGTGCCTTAGAATCGTGTAGTTCGCGCACGAGATACATGTGCGAAAAATGTCGAGTAAGACTTTGTGTGGAATGCTTTCTTCCGTTTCACCGGTCATGAAAATATTCTATACAAAATTTTGTTCTGCATTTTCGCGAAGTACACTATTCTGAAGCAAATTTTGATCGGACTCGTCGTGTAAATCTTGTCAATTTCTTAAGTTTTAAAATATTTATTTGTAATTTTTTAAAAATAACTTTGTTTTTTGTTCTAATAATTCATTCAAAACCATTTTCGTATTGCAATATATTTTTTCTAACCTCTTAAACCACAGTGGGTCAAAGCGTCCAGTGGTCCCTTTTGGGATCACTAATTAACATAGCCCCTACGGAAGTGTGTTACTTAGATTTTTTTTAATATTTTTCTCATGATATTTAGACCCTAATGGACAATCCCTGAGAGTTTTATTGAAAAATTCGGACTAAAATAGTTACGGGCATTAATGGGTTAACCTGGAAAAGTCAAAATGAAAAACACGAAGCCCCTCAAACCAGATGCTTCATACTGATAAAAAAAAAATCGACAGAAAACAGCCACGTTCAACCTCAAAAACCTGGCTATCGTAACAGCGAACGAGGAACACCCAAGTCCGTGCAACGCGCGCAAGAGGGAAGTTCGAATCTACCTGTGTACTGGCACAGTATTCAGCATGGTTCTATCAGTACAAGGTGAACGTACAAGGTCATCCGCCTGGCAGCAGCCGTGACGAGCGCCCGATTGCGGGATGGAAGGCACCAGCACCCATACATAGAACGCCGCCACGATGAACTTCACAGCATGAAGAAAACTTTTCACCACTTAGTAAAAAACGAACAATAAGAGTTTTAAGTGAAAATTGTAAAAATCTGGAAATGTAAATACATAAACAAAAAAAAGAAGAAGAAGAAGATTGTATAATGGAAAATAGGAAAAAATTTTTTTTTAAAATTATTGTAAAATTCAGATTCTCAAGAATCGCATGTTTTGAAATGAAAGCGCCACCCCGAAGAGGCTCGAGTTTCAAAGCATCGGTCAGGAGAAAGAAAACAAAATGTAAAAACCTTTTAATTGTTCAATAATTTGTAGATCATCCTTCCGGTAAAATATGTAAACAAGAATATGTAAACAAAAAAAAAATTTTTTTCTTTATCATTATCAAAAAAAAATTTTTTTTTGCACCGGAGAGGGGGATGATGTAGGGATATTTGGATAAAATAATATAAATTATGAAAGAATGTTAATAAGAGGGGATACCCCCACTTAGATTAGCAAAAGACAATACAAAGAGTCCATAATTAGAGCTAGACCAAGAAGGTTTAAGAAGCCATTAAATATTGTCCGTGCCATACGTCCTTGTCCCTAAAAAAAGGTGTGTATCCTTAGTCCTAATAAACATCTATATTGTACTCCTGCGTTTCCTTCAAAAACACCAGAAACCCCGTTACAGTGACCAAAGCGAAATTAGATTCTGGATACACCCCCAGCATGGGCAAATATATCGAACAGATAGCTCTTAGAGCTTTCCTTTACGGGCTCCAGGGGACTCCTAATCACAAAAGGACCCACGGATTTAAATGACGCCGTAAACCTACTTACAAATGAGTACCAGTTCCCACAAGCCCACAAAAAACCAGTCATGCCACAGAACAATACGGGAAACCAAAACCAAAGACGAGGATATTACCCACAACAACCTCAACAACCGTATAAACCTCAATCGTGATGTTATCCGAATAACACGTTACCTTTAAAGCTCTCGTTATTTTATTCTAGTTTTCGCTTAAATGTTCACCTTTTACAAGTAATTTTGACTGAGTTATTTAAAGTTAGATACGATGGACTTTATTAACCGTAAGCCTCGCCGTGTTGCTAAGAAATCGTCGTCGACTAAGTCAACCGACAACCACGTGGGTACCGTAAGCTTGATTTGTTTTCCTTACTCGAGGGTGATATTTCTCAGGCCGAAGAATTCATTTTTGGTGACTCGTCCACGAATACTCTTGACCTGAATGCTGTCAAAGAAAAATTCCGTATTTCTATGCAGAAGATCCTTAAAAAAGCTCAAGTGCGGCTTGAGGAAGTTTTTTCGTCAAAAATCGACGTCGGAATTCCTCGGACACAGATGTTAAGATTTCTGCTGTTTTGGTCGATAGCGTCGATTTTTGACGAAAAAACTTCCTCAAGCCGCACTTGAGCTTTTTTAAGGATTCTGGCACAAGAGAACAAGAGGCAAAAACAAGAGAAAGAATCCCCGAATTAGACGATTCCAAAGTTAAGCCTGCCGAAATGGCCGAAACAGAAAGAAAATCTGAACTAGACCTATCAATATCATCATCAGATTGGGAGGTAATCGAAGAAATCATCAAAAATAAATCCGAAAAATTTCCTACATGCCAAGAAACGGGCAACTCAAGAGACGAGAGTTCTGACGATGGCCCCTCCACAGATTTTGAAAGTCTATCGGGATCCCCGCAAAACCCACAAAAACGGAAAACAAAGGCTATATTTTACGGCCCCGGAAAATACCGGACTACCGGAAACTCCGGAGATCAGACTAACAGCCAGAAAACAAAAACGAAATTCAAACATTCAAACCTGAATTAGACACCCTACCACCCTGCCCACAAGAAACGACAAGAAAGAAATGTCGAGATAAGACGAAGTAACCTATTCGCTCAGTTACGATTATAACAACGTGAACAAAGTGAATGCAACGGAAGTCTAACGATGAATCCTGACAAAGAAGAAAAGCCGTACAACCCGTACGATTTCGCAACGTCCCCCAGCCATGTGATGAACAAGAATCCCGGAGAAGATTCCGACGACATACTCATAATATCGGCCAGCCCGATCGACGCCCCGAGACACGAGACCCCAGCCTCGTCGAACCCATGTTCAATCAAAAGTATTTTTGCTATCCTGAAGTCTCCCAATAAAAACCCAACAATTGGTGACCCCGACGTGATCACACGATGACGGACGAAAGCCACGAAGAATTGCCAGATGCGACGGGAGGACACTTCGTCGAGAGAGTAAGTGTGAAAATTCCTCCTTTCTGGTGCGAGAAACCGGAGATATGGTTTTACCAAGTAGAGGCGCAGTTCTCCATTAATCGTATCACTAGCGAGGAAACGAAATTTAATTACCTCGTCGCTCAATTGGAGCCAAAATATATCGAAAATATTTGGGACATTATACAATCAGACACTACCACCAAATATACTGCCGCCAAAGCGCGTTTGCTTGGCATTTTTAAAGAGAGCGAGGAGAAGAAAATAAAAAAAACTGGTCACTGACCTGGAAATAGGAACTGATAAGCCTAGCCAGTTCTTGCGAAGGATGAAAAATTACGCGGGAGCGGAAATAACAGACAAGGCATTAAAAACTCTTTGGATGAACAAACTTCCGGATTCTATTAGAAGCATACTGATCATCAGTAACGAAGAACTAGACAAACTCTCAGAGATGGCTGACAAATTTATGAAATGTACCCTACAGAAGAATTCAACCAGCATACATGAAACACAGTAAAATTAAGAAAAAAAAAAAAAAAAAGGAATCCTCCCACTTCCTTTCCGTATCCCCAAGGTAAAGTGCGGCTTCATGATCGCCATATCTTGGTTCCAATCCTTCATTGAAATAAAGAGCGGCCGAGTTGTTTCGCCATATTTCATTCCTTCCAAGTAAAGTGCGGACTTGTGTCGCCATACCTATGCCTAAATACTCCGCGGACAGTATCTCCTAAAAAAAACCCCGCCATATGCAATCAGACGTCAGTCTGCTATACGTGACGACTGGGATAAAAGGATAACTGCGCCCAAGAGAAGGCTCTTCAAAGATTCTCTGTCATCTGAACGTCTCTTTATTGGATTATATATCTACGGATCATCGCCCAAGGACAGCTGGAAAACTAAAGGATTGCGTGCCGAGTGCTTCGTCATTTCTCTTCAGCGCTGTACCCACCAAGGATTCCGTCGGATTGAAATCCATCAACATAGAGCGTCAGCTAAAAGGTCAGAGACGTCTTAAAATTATAACATAAGGATTCAAACAGTAAACTCATTAGTAAATTAAACTCATGAAGGAAAGAAATCATTTGAGTTCCTTTATTATCTAGTAAATTTGTAAAGCCGTGACAGACCTAAAGAATTCATTTGTGGGAAAATCACGACTAAATAAGTAACATAAAATCAGTAAAGTTTCAAATCACATTAAACATTAAGAAAGGAAATATACTAATAGTTGTTCAAACGATTTGCCTAACATTAAGTAGAAACATTAATAAAAGAATCTTTCTATGTCTCTCTTGTTCATTTACACCCTGGTTCATGCTTGGTAGACCTTCGAAGAGATCGCCTTTAATAAAACCACGTCTACCAACCTAATCACGTAAACGCTAAGTCAAAAGAAAGAAAACGAAGAATAGACAAAAAGTTACAGAGTGATATTTAAACGAAACCATAAATAAATAGAAAAGTCAATTAAGCCTCCAGACTTTAAGACGCGATCTAGGAGGACTAACAATAAAAAGCTGAGGAATATGGGCAAATGCTATCTCGGAGAATGGAAAATTGGTTAAATCACGAACTTTAACTGAATTATCATCCTGCAGGATGAAATGTAAGGATAAACTTCCCGATGATAAAAGAAACAAAATTTTAACGAATATGGAACTTGGTTCTCGGGACAAAAGAGTTAATTTCGTGTCATCTCTCCTTGACCCCAACGACTGGACATTCAAAACAGAAACTGAGATCCCCATACAGACAAATAGTTATGACTGTGGAGCATTCGTCTGCAAATATGCAGAATGCCTCTCAAAAAATGTACCTCTGACGTTTACACAAACGGACATGCAACACATTAGAGAAAATATACTGAAAGACTTAAAAAGAAAAACTTTACATGTTTCAGACTCTTGACGGCCCCTTTCACTCAAGGGACAACAGTTGAAAACGCGGACAATTGCGGCGGACTAATCCCTATCCACCTAGGACCTGTCTTTCTCGAAACGGAAGAAAGATACCTTTATTACCGACAAGACTTGACGAAATTAAATTATTTACGTGACCACCTACTGGCAAACTACGAAGGCTTACGACAAACGATAAGTAAACAACCTGGACTAAACTCATCCCTGGATGAATACCTGATATCCATAAAATCCACACTCCAACTAACCAATGACAAACTGCATACCTTGACACCCAATTCAAAATAACCCATAGACCTAAAAGAGGCCTTAAAACCCATTAGGGTCTCTAATAAAATTTATAATCGGGAATTTAGACAACACCGACCAAATCAAATATGACAAAGTCATCAATAAATTACAAGAAGAAAATGAAAATATCAATAAAAAATCAACCATTCAAAGTCGTAATCAGTACGAAATGAACCTGAAATTTAACGAAACCATAGAAGCATTGAATTTTAACAATAAAGAAATTAAAGAAAAGTTAGCAGAAGTTAGAGATTATTTTAAAACCGGTTTCACTTGTCGATGGAAATTGACGATTCTTTCCCGTAGATCTTAAGACGGAAGACTTTGTCGCCTTGTTCACCGCAAATGAGCCACCAAATGGCGGATGAACAAGAGACTCTACCTTCAGGAATGCCGTTGACCGCAGCAGCCGTGTCTGCTAACCCGACACGTCTTCCCATGTTTTGGAAGACGGAGCCAGCTCTGTGGTTCATTCAGATAGAAGCCGTATTCGCAACTTCGCGAATAACCGCAAGCGCCAAAAAGTACCAGCTCGTGGTAGCAACTCTTGAGCTTGAACAACTTCGCCAAGTGGCAGATATTCTTAGGGAGCCGGGAGAGACTCCTTATGAGGCTTTGAAGACACGGCTACTATCGACGTTCGAAGAAAGTCAGAAGCTCAAGCAATTACTTGAACAGACGACGCTCGGAGATGAGAAGCCCTCACACTTCCTCCGTTCTATGCGACAGAAAGCTGGAACCCTCCTCTCCGACGACATGCTAAAGAACCTCTGGCTTCGTGCCCTTCCTACACGAACACAGGAAATACTGACCACTGTGGACACAGAAGATTTGAATAAATTGGCGTTAACGGCGGACAAAATAGCCGAAGTGGACAAAACAGCAGTTTTCTCTGTTTCCACCACAGCTTCTCACTCAGCGTCTAAAAACGACGTAGAGGAATTGTCCGATAACTAATACAGCATTCGTTAGAGAAATAGCTACACACCTTCTTATAAACCTTAATGTGTTCCTTAATGGGCTTAGGGAAATTGAAAATACAATAACCTTTTGCAAATTGGGAATAACCCATCCGAGCATAATACCTACGGGACTATTTAGACAAATTATAACGGAACTTTTGACAGAGAAAAATTATACAAAACCCTTCGAGTCCATGATCGAATACGAACTTAAGTCAAGAACCATTTGTGCAATAGAAAACGGAAGTATTACCTATTGTTACGGGTAGAAATTTGAAAGTTGTTTATTTTTCGAATTTTCAAACTTCAAATTTTAAATTGAACCTAGGAACTGCTAATAGTTAGGGGCGCCTTGAAAGAGGGTGTCTCCACATCTGGAGCCCTGAAGCCTCCCTCTCAGCGGGCGTAAAGTGACGAGTTTTGTTTCTGTCACTGCGTACGTCTTTTTGAAGTGGGTTATTTCCTGAAATTGTGTCAAAAACAAGGAGTGTCATGAAATTTACGACCAAGTCAGGAGGTTCCCACGGAAAAAGAGGACGGAGAGGGGGCCTGGAAAGTGGGACCCCGAAGCAAGGAACCCCTGAAAATTGGTCAGTCTGTGTCTCCTCCTATTGAATATCGGATTATCCTCCCTCCTTAAGGGTAAGAGTAATTTGTAATTATAATAAAAGATATCGAGAATCCTTCTGACGACATTATAATATTAGTTAAATAAAGTTGATTAAGATTAAAGTTGATTTCATCCCCTCATACCAAAAAGAGTCATAAGACCCGATGTTGAGATTATGACAGCCCCTACACTTAATAAACCCACAAAGGAGGATTATTCCGGAATACCGGACTTTTCTGGAGAACCAGCTCTCCTCCAAACGTTCCTTGAAAGAAGTGAGGAACTAATACAAGCCTTTTATGACCCCGTCAACCCAAACAGTCACAGCAATAGACAACTATTAAATAATATCACCGCAAAAATAAAAGGTGTGGCCGCGCAGAACCTATACACCCTCCCGGTGAACTCGTGGGAGGAGTGAGAAAAGGGTTAAGTGCCCACTTTAGCGACAAAAGAGATGTAATCACCCTCACGCTAGAATTTGGGAAGATGCGACAAAGCCAAAGCGAAGACGCGTTCCAATTCCATGGACGTGTCTGCGGCCTCTTTTCGACAACCTTAAACAAAGCAAAGTTAGACACTGGATATACCCCAGGGATGGGAAAATTTATAGAACAAATAGCTTTAAGAGCTTTCCTATACGAACTTCAAGGAGATATGGGAAGACTTTTGATTACAAAAGGACCTAGCGACTTAAACGAAGCGGGGGCGCGCCGGAGGACCTAGAACACTCAGCGGGAGCTCTACAAGCAATAGTAGAAAGTGACTCGGAATCAAACGAGCCTTTAGAAAATAGTGTAGACAACTCTGGTTTAGAACCGACTTTAAATAACCAAGTTGAACAACCGTTTCCCGAACCCGTTGCTCCTCCTTTAATAAATATCCCTTTAACCCCAATTATGAGTATCCAAAAGAAACCACCCAAAGTAGCCCCCCCTCAGTTCTCCGGGAAAGAGGAAGAATCCGTAGTGGACTACTTTGCTCGATATGAGGCAGTAGGTGCCGTCCTAGGTTGGGGACAGGACGATAATGCGAAGTATCTTTGTTTTTACCTCACGGATAAGGCCTATGACTTCTGGGAGACTTTGGGGGATGTATCCTCTAAATCTTGGGGAGAAGTCAAGGAACTATTTTTGCAGAGATTCAACTCTGAGGTGTTTCAACAGGGTCTTAGGGCTCAGCTGGATGGTCTGAAACAAAGAGAAGGACAATCCCTAATGGACTATATGTGTGGGGTTCAAAAACTTTGCCGAAAGGTAGACCCTGATATGAAGGAAAGGGAT
Source organism: Orius insidiosus (assembly GCA_014119065.1). NCBI lineage: Eukaryota > Metazoa > Arthropoda > Insecta > Hemiptera > Anthocoridae > Orius > Orius insidiosus. Next base: position 10,104 of record JACGAQ010003688.1, read on the forward strand.
ATAGTCCAGCGGTGCTTAATGGTCTTTTACCGGAAAACACCTACGCAGCCGCCACGGGTGACACGTCATCTGTGGACCGCTTGAAAGAACGCCTACAAAAGATGGACATTGCCAGCGCACTGTGCAAAAATAGTCAAAGGGATCGACAGGAATTTAAGGCGGCAGTGGTCGCCGAAGTGCAGGCAACCCTTGCTTTAATGAATATCAACGCGGGGGTGTTAAGGCCACCCGCACCGCCTACGGTAGAAAATAATTCGTCCCAGGGAAGTTATAGGGGAAACAACAATACTAACCAAAAGAACCGATCACAAATTATATGCTATTTCTGTCGTGAACGGGAACTGAACTTCATGCGCTTCTGCCCTAAAATGTTGGGCACGGTGAAGTGCTCCATCTGTGGTGCCCTGGGTCACATAGCAATAGACTGTGGATCGGAACCTCCAAAAAACTAATTTCTTTAGCCGGGAGCAGGTTACACTCTCGGCACCCGACGCCCTCAGCAGTAGCCCAGTTTTTACAATCAAGACTTCACCACCAAATTCTGTAAATTCACAACCACCTACCCCAATCACCTTGCACATAAAATTAGACGTAAACGGTGACAACTTAGCGGTTTTTTCGATACCGGGGCAAACATTTCGGCTATAAACGGGGAACTTATCAAAGACCCCAAGAAAATACTCGCCGGAGAGGTCGAGGCGACCTCGGCAGGCGGAGTCCCGTTAGACGTTTGCGGAAAAATCCCCGTTTCAATTAGGTTAGGACACATTAGTATTACACATGTTTTAGTTGTAATTAATAAATTAGAAAGTAGAGTAATTTTAGGAACCGATTTCATGAAGAAGTACGGGATTGTTATAGATTTTGATAAAAGATTAATTAGGTTTAGTAGATTAAATAATTTTGTGATTAACTTTGACGGTCAAATATAACAACTAAAGTCCTTACAAAAGAAGATGTAATTTTTGCTCCTAAAGAAGAAAAAATAATTAAAATCATGAACCCCTTAAGTTTTGAAAAGCCATGTTACCTGACGGACAGATTGGACCTTACCAAGCGCTTAATGGAGGGTCCCTTGCAGGTTGTTGATCATATTATGTCCAAGGGCCAGGTATCGGCTATCAAATAACAAATATCAGGCATTTCGCAGTTGTTAAGAGAACGATCTGTCTTAGGTGAAGTGGGGCTTCGGAGATAAATATAACTCCTTCCTTAACTTCCAGTAAAAATAATAGGAAATGCATTAATGAAATCAACCTCGGTAAAGTGGACGAGGGTGAAGTGATAAAAAACGGCGTTCGTTCAAAATTGTTCGATTCATCGAAATCAAAGGGACTATTACCTTTAGACCATTGTTAGGTCAACCCTACCTTTTTGAAGAACTTGGGAATTTAACCTTTGTAAACGGCCATTTAGAACTAATTAGTACATTAGATTTGGGACCATTTGAGAAAATGTGATGATTGTTCACGTAGTAAGTAATCAATCCACCGTTTTTGTAGAACTTTGACAACAATAGACTGCACTATGATATTGAAATCCCTTGGAACTAAAGTACAAGGAATAGAACTAAAATGGGACTTAATAAATCAAATAATGTCAGGGGGGGCCATAGACAAAAAGGGGTTTTTTTTTTTTTTTTTTTTTTTTTTTTTTTTTTTTTTTTTTTTTTTTTTTTTTTTTTTTTTTTTTTTTTTTTTTAATTTATTTTACGAGGGTTTTCAACTACTCAGGTTATATCACCCTCGCGTCAGTGGTGTTTTCCGTCGGAAAAGTTCAGATTTCTTTGAGATGGCCGATTCGGCTCATCTTGTTGAGCAATCAGCTCCGGCTGCTAATACCGCACCCGAACCTGTTCCTCTAACACAAAGAAATCATCAGGCCATATTTAATATCAAGACTGCTGACATCTTATCTAAACTAAGAACACAGTACAGCGCAAAGCCTAGACCCCCCGCCAATACAATACCAAGGCAGCGACTGATTGGTTCAATCGAATGAATCTTCTCTCTCGCATCGATCTAGATCATGGTGATGAATTCACCATAGATGTGCAAAGCGATTTTCGGTTTATAACCGCATACATAGTGTACAATGTCACACGCCTTTATCCCGACCTGACAATAAAGAACTATCCTTACGTTAGCCCGTTTACCATCGTGGCTTACTGTCAATCTCTTGTATATATTCAGTTATTACTGAACGATTTATACGTCCGTAACACGGCCTCAGTCGCCTCAAGACCATTCAAGAGTGATCCACAGTACAAGGATTTACTACAACTTTTCTCTCGTTGAGAGTACCTGCTTTTTACAGCCGTTGTTAACTAAGTTAGCAACTATAATAGACCCGAGCCGGCCAGGACTGCAATTCTGTCCCAATTTAGCCAGCGCTCTGTTTAAGCACGACTTCGGAAGGCTCATCCCCGCAAGTCTTGGAGTCTCCCTTGCCTGTGATCTCTCGTGACTCCCCACATAAAAGAAATTGGCCGTAAAGTCAACCTGGTCTTATTCTGCCTTCGCAGTTTCGGAAATGCCATTTCTCGAGATTTTCGCCTGAAGCTCGTTAAGTCTCTTATTCTGCCACATTTCATTTACTGCTGCCCCTCTTCATTTTTTCTCTCTCCTCTGACGAACGTCATCGCCTCAATGTCCTGTTTAACAATTGTTCCCGCTATACCTTTAATATCCCACTTAGATCCCACATTTCCCAACATTCCCGTAACATCCTTGGTACCGACCTGCTCTCCTTCCTCAAACTCATCTCCTTGAAACTTATTTTAAAATCATTAGACCCAAATTTTGCACCCCGCCCTACTTAGGCCCCTTATTCTCTCTCTCTCATGTCACAGACTTTATCAATCGCATGCAGCCGCTCAAATTTATTACAAATCTTTCAGTATTGCTGGTGTGAGAGAATGGAACTCTCTCCCAATTAAAGCCCGCTCCTCCGCCACACTAGATTCCTTTTCCCGTGCTGTTGTTGACCATTACAATCAACTGTAATTTGTAAATCTGTAAATCTTGCTGTAAAGATTTTTAATGTAAAGATAATGTTAATGTAAAGATGTAAAGATTTTTTTTTTAGCTTGAATGACCACTTGTACAAATACTTGTAAATCTAACTTGAATCCAAATTGTAAATCCTTGTATCTAACTTGTAATTATATAGCTTGATAACTTGTAAATTGTATGTAAATCTGTGAATGCTGTAAATCTTGTATCTAACTTGTAATATATAGCTTGTATAACTTGTAAATATGTAAATCTGTGAATGCTGTAAATTTTGTATCTAACTTGTAATTATATAGCTTGTATAACTTGTAATATGTAAATCTGTGAATGCTGTAAGAGCTTTATGCTCATAGCAAGCAAATAAATTATTATATTATCTTTAAGTCTTTGGTACATAACGCATGATGCGATTGCATCACAACGAGCCAACGAGCCATCAACTTTACAGTGACAAACATACTTGGCAGCGAATACATGCTGGGCCAAAACGTTCAAATGCACAGGAATTGGTTCAATAGACTCTTCGAGTCTATCTACAACCCCGTAGTGCACCGAAACTTGATACAACGCCCTTTCCTCGCCCGAACAAGATTTGTTCCGCCCGAATTTGACGATAATGACTACAACCCGTACATTATGTACTTGGTTGCGATGATAACAATCTAGCAATGGTTGAGAGAACACTGCAGAACCTTTCTGCATTTTACTCTGAGAATGACCCCGGCTGTTCAACAGTCGAAGAAGTCCTCGACCAAGTGACTGGAATATCAATGTGGTTTCATACAGTGGAACCCATCACATTGCCAACTTGGCACGCGATCCCTGCGCCTCCCGCTGGAGCAGCAGATGAAGCGGTTTCAATCAGTGACGCAACTTACGCCACAGCCATAAGATTTATGGTTGGAAGAGCAAGAGGTAATCAGCAATTCGCGATACCTGCAGCCTTCCCATTAATGGCGCTACTCATGGCACAAGTCCATGACCATCAAGTCGATGAAAATGTCTACCAATACTACCTGTTTGGAGCCCGCATGAATGTGAATCCAGATGTGCTATTATTTCAACCGTACGATCGCCAGATCGAAACGGCCGCTATATCGTTGACACATGGCATTAAAATAGAAGTTGAGGAGTTAGACGGATGTCTAGTCCCACTTCCAAATATCAGAGAATCGCTAATTTACACCAATAGCAATTTTTCTCTGGATCTATGAAAGCCATCAAAATCCGACCTTATATACCGACGCTCAACAACAATAATGTCTACATTGTAGAACGAGCTTTACACGACCAACCGGCTGGACAGCCCCTCGGCGTTGCATTCCGCGATGCCTCGCTAAATATGTTACCCGTGTATGACAACCAACATGTTTATTTAATGAATTAAAGCCGAATTGAAGAAGGAAGGAAGGTTTATTTAATGTTTATATAGATGTCGTCATGTACCGAAGAAATAAAGAATATGGAGGTGTCGGAGGAGGAAATCACGGAAGAACCGACGGAGGATACCCCCAAACTGAAAAAGAGAAAGCGTAAGAAAGCGAAAGCGACTGCGAATCCGTTCCCGATGGCTATGTTTCGGACGATTTTGAGCCTAGCGTTGCAGGATCCGTTAATGGAGATTACATTGATACCCAGAATTCTGACCAAAATGATGTCACAAGTGGTGGAGATGAAGCCGGCATTGATTTCTATATGGCAGACGATCCACACAACGTTGTTGAATTGGTATTTACAGGCAGAACCGCAGAAGTCGAACCCAGAGAACTGGCCAAAATTGTTGGACGAGTGCGACAGCACTTTGTCCACGACGTCTGGGTCCCCAGAAGAACTTCAGACGTTGCTCACCTCGTGGACGAAGTGCATAGATTCATTTCGCCCTTCCCGGAACGAAATGGATTCAGCACAATCTGGTCGCATTGTGAACCCAACGGAGGGAACTTCCACATCCATTCAGTGCACGACTGTGCCTATTCCAACGGAACATGTCGATGCGCTGGATTCAGGGAGCTCTCAGCAAAATTCAGGGGATTCAACGTACGACAACGTAATAAACGGCCTTTTAGGCGTAGGAGACACAGGTTCGGCGGATTCAAGTGGCTCAAACAGTACATCACACATCCCAACTTTATTCGAGAAATGAGGGCAGGGAAATCTACCTCATTAACATCGGACCCTGCGCAGGAACTATCCTGTTACAGATAAAGGTGTTCCCGTTCGACTCGGCGAAGAGGTCGGACCCCAAGAACATGTGGAAGGAGTGTACGAAATATGTCCAGGTTTCGCTCAACAAGATAGAACACCACCAACAACTGGTGGCATTCGATGGCACTGGTGGCAGACCGGCATAGTCCATAGGCCGGGAGATGTAGGACTAACGGTCATAACATCGGGTGCATTACTGGTTCTTCTTCTTCTTCTGTTTGGTAAAAGAAGACCGGTAATTGTAATAGCACCACAATCAGGGCAGCGTCCATAAATGTTATATGGTTATCTACTAGTTTACGTAAATTTAGGGTTTCAGTGCAAGTTTTTTTTTTAAATAAAATAGACCGAAAGTACGGCCTGTGTTCAAGTTAGGCTAATTGTATGTTGCTTAGAATTAATGTCCTTTTTTTTTTAATTTCTTTTGTATTTGGTAGATGGTTTTTTTGTAATAATTGGTATTAGTGTTCTAGTTCACCTTATGTAGTTAATGGCGAATTTAATCTAGAATTATAACCAGTGGTCATCTCCGAGACTCAGCAATCCTTCGATCTCTGGGATTCCGCGAAATCGGATTCGCTTCTAAGAACCCTAGTTCTGCCTCAAACCTACCCCAGCACTTCCTCACCATCGACATGTCTCTTCTTCTTCTTCTTTGGTTCCTTGCGCGGGGGTCGTACAGACTGATACTCGTCACAGCCGGAGTGCTTCGAGGGCTGCTCTGCCCCACACTACCGCATCAGCTCCCCAGGTAAACCAGATCGCGGTTCGTCCGCGCAGATGGTTCTACCCGAAGGGGAGGAGTTCACAAGATCCGCGCTACCGCCTGAACTCCTATACACAGGGAATGACGGACGACGAGGAGGGCCCGCAAATACCGGATCTGCTGCCGGACAACGCGTATAATGAGCCAAGGATCTCCCAACGAAATTCCATCCGTCGCTTTTGTTGCCTACAAAAACTGGGAGAATGGCTCAACTCGTCCGCGTCGGACGACAAAAAAAACAAAAAACATCGAGGTCGCCCGGCAGGAAGAAGCAGCAGAAAAGAAGACGTCGGCGGATTTTTCGGAAGAGCCGGCAATGGTTCAACCCGGGGCTCCGGACTCGCAATCGGAATCATTTCCTTCGGATTTCTGGTTCGACACGTCGGACTCCGGGGAGGACAACTCATCGTACCGGCCGCCGATTTTGCCTTTGCGACGTCGTGAAAGTTTCCCATGGACGATATCGGGTGTGGACAGGACCATACGTATGCCGTAAATCGCGAGTGGGTGAAAGACCTGATGTACTTACCACTGTGTTATAACCTTCAAGTCTAGATTATTTTTTTGTGTGTGTGTTAGTTGTAGTATTTTTGTGTAAGGAAGGGTTTTCGATAATGTTTTGATTGTCGTTGTTTGACCTGGGATGACCTGTTAAGGTCAAACCCGGTAACCCACAGCGAGGGACCGCTGTTCAAAGTGGGGGGAGCATGTTACGGGTAGAAATTTGAAAGTTGTTTATTTTTCGAATTTTCAAACTTCAAATTTTAAATTGACCCTAGGAACTGCTAATAGTTAGGGGCGCCTTGAAAGAGGGTGTCTCCACATCTGGAGCCCTGAAGCCTCCCTCTCAGCGGGCGTAAAGTGACGAGTTTTGTTTCTGTCACTGCGTACGTCTTTTTGAAGTGGGTTATTTCCTGAAATTGTGTCAAAACAAGGAGTGTAATGAAATTTACGACCAAGTCAGGAGGTTCCCACGGAAAAAGAGGACGGAGAGGGGGCCTGGAAAGTGGGACCCCGAAGCAAGGAACCCCTGAAAATTGGTCAGTCTGTGTCTCCTCCTATTGAATATCGGATTATCCTCCCTCCTTAAGGGTAAGAGTAATTTGTAATTATAATAAAAGATATCGAGAATCCTTCTGACGACATTATAATATTAGTTAAATAAAGTTGATTAAGATTAAAGTTGATTTCATCCCCTCATACCAAAAGAGTCATAAGACCCGATGTTGAGATATGACAGAGACGACCTAGACACCGGCTCCAGATAAAAAAGAACTTAGGTAATGAAAACGAAAACTTATTAAATAGATCCCCCGATTGTAAACAGTAGTCTTAGTGTTGGAGCTGTGTGAGCATCTAAATTTTACCTTGTGAAAATAATAAAGTTTCTTTTTAAAAACTATTTCTCATTTCGAGTAATCTTAACTGGCGCAGTCGGCAGGACGCGGTTACCAAAATTGCAAAAAAATTTTGAGATCGTTTTAACGAGTAAAACCGTACGGACTACAAAAGCTCAACCGAACTTTGACTCCTGAGGATCGAGTACTTCACGATAACGGCAAGAGAGCCCACGGATGCTCTAACTACCGCGCAGAAAGAAAACCGACGGATGTTTAAACTACTGCTGTGAGAACATAAACAATTTTCTCTCAAAAACCATCCAGTACCACGGGAATCTAGACGGACTAGGTCAATATTGAATTAGCCAGCCACCCCATAGGTATTTCTGGAAAATCTCTCAAACCTCCGAAAAAGTAAAATAGCCACCGAAGCAAAAATGGAAATTTTTGGATTCAACCAAACCCAATTCCAAGAGATTCTGGCCGCCATCAGGCCGAAGATTATGGGGTAATCCCCGCATTCACAGGAGAGCCTGAAACTCTCTTCTGTTTTATAGAAAGGAGCGAAGAACTCCTTGATTTTTTCTATGACAAGGATAGACCCGGAGACTACCATAATAAGGTCATTCTCAACAACGTAAGGGCAAAGATAAAAGGCAAAGCCGCCCAACAAATCTGCACAAAATTTCTAGATACTTGGGAAGATATAAAAACAGCCCTCGTAGCCGCATACAGCGACAAAAGAGATGAAGAAACTCTCATCCTCGAGCTAGGAAAGATGAAACAATCGAATAACGAAAGCCCCTTCCAGTTTCATGAGAGAGTTGAAAAAATTCTCTATCTATCTCAAAATTGAACAACTCCAACGATTCGTACACACATTCTCAGGAGGCTCTGCAAGCCAGAGGACAAGAGGGCGTCCCCTTGGGCGGCGGCCCTGACGTGCAGTAGTGAGGGGGGTAACCCCTGGAGAAGCCGTGAGGAATATAACGGGACGAATAGAAGTATAACGGGACGAATAGAAGGGAGCGCGAACGACCCGTGTTCGACCCAATAAGCGGCGGAGGAGGTCAAGTATCTTTGGAGAGGTCGTCACGGCGATGACGACACCCACGAAGAAGGCGGTGCCGACACTTCCAGAGAGGCCCCGGTAATCCAGTTAATAACGGTCAACCGGTGGACTTGGATGACTGTATTGCGAGGGAACACGATATAGCGTACGAGTACGCCAGGGCCAAGAAGGAAATCAGAAAAGCCGACAGAAAAGCAATAGGACTGTTCCTAGCAGATATAATAACAACTGGCATTCGTGCGTAGGAGCGCTAGGGCTCTCGGCGAAGTACCTGGTGGAGTCGGCGGTAGGTTGCAATACCCGAGGAGGGCCTACTGGGAGGACGAGGAACACCTCCAAGAGCCGAAGGAGGCTCTGGTGCCACAGGCACGGGATCTGAGACCTCTCAGGAGGCTCTGCAAGCCAGAGGACAAGAGGGCGTCCCCTTGGGCGGCGCCCTGACGTGCAGTAGTGAGGGAGGTAGCCCCTGGAGAAACCGCGAGGAGTATAGCGGGATCAGTCGGCGGTAAGACACGGACATGGATACATCAGAAAATTGGAAACGACAGGAGGTGAAGAGACTTTTAGACGAAGCAGAAAAGGCAATGACCACCACGCGACGAACTTCAGCGGAAGAGTTGGAGGCGGCAGTAGCCGGCATCAGGGGAAGGACAACCGGAGAATTGGAGGAATTTCTGGAACAGCCGTGGAAACAGAAAGAGATGAAGAGCGTCGTGGTCAAACTCCCAGGCCAAACCCGGACCCCAATCACGACGGATGTGAAGATGACAGGCCCTCCAATGAAAGGGGTGAGCTGGGGACGGAAGCGGGGGAAGACCCCGGGTAGGAAGAGAGAGCGAGGCCGCCACGAAGAGATCAAGTTTTAGAGCGGGTGGCGGCGAAGATAAAAAGCAAGGCGCGACCACAGAACAGAAAAGTCCTGGTGATCGACGGGGTACCGCGGACCGACTGGGCGGAGCGCGGGAAAAAGAAGAAACAACCTCAACCTCCAGAACCCAAGATAAGGGATCAACCGCCACCACCAGAAGTAACTCCGATGGAGATAGACCCCCCCGCTACAAGGGTAGCACCAAGGCTGAGGCTCGGGCCCAAAATAAAACAAATCACACGGGCAACTATGACCCCAAAAAAATTCTATAATAATTATATTTCTAAAAAAATCTGCACAAAATCCCTAGATAGGTACTTGGGAAGACATAAAAACAGCCCTCGTGGCCGCATACAGCTACAAAAGAGATGAAGAAACTCCATATCTTCGCAGACGCCACATTTAATAAACTATATAAACCCCCTCTTATCATAATCATGTTAGACTCCCTTTTGAAGCTTTGTGAGAGCAACAGCTCCGTTTTAATATTTGTAATCTATTTAAATTAAAATTGTTTTTAAAAACTTAAATTTCATTAACGCGAAGTTAATTGGCGCAGTCGGTAGGACAGCTAACGTTTAATTCAACACAACGGTTCGTCTCTACGATTTATAGCTGCAAAAGAATCAAGCTCAAAGAACGGTCGAAGTCTCCGGAGAACTTTGAAAATCTTCAACGAATAAACCATCATCTACGATATGCAACTACTTTTACTGCTGTGAGTAAATACTTTTTATTTTCCCCCTCAAAGGCGTGAAACTTTGACTTCGGATCCTTACGCGAGAAGAAACTTTGTACAGTACTGCTTAAAAAATGGCGTAGCGTTAATAAAACACGCAAAAACTGATTCTGTCGAAATTCCCAATTGTTTAGTTAACGTAAAAAATCATGTTGCACAATGTCTGGTGTTTAATAATACAACCGTCCCAACTAGTTTCAACGTGAAATCACTAGGAGATAATCACTACGAAGCGATAACAGAGGAGGAATACGAATTCCAGGAAAACGGAAACTATAAAGCCCCCTCACCATTTAAGAAAAAGCTCGATAAATTACTCCCCCTAGTATGGTTGGAACACTTGAACATTGAAGAAAAACAAGAGGTGCTAAAGCTGATAAATGAATTTTCAGACATCCTGTATGATGATGAAGAATCCTTATCAAGCACCAATTTAACGAGACACGAAATAAAAACCGTAGACGAAACACCTGTCTACTCCAAGTCATATAGATACCCCGAAGTTTACAAAGACGAGTTCAAGAAACAAATAACCAAGTTATTACAAGACCGAGTCATTGAACCCTCAAATTCACCCTATAACTCGCCTATCTGGGTAGTACCGAAGAGAGAGAGAGAAGCTGAGTCTGCATCCGTTCACACGCCTAGATGCCGCGTCAGCTACGAAATTCCTTATTCAACATTTGATAGTTCATATATACCCCCTTCTGTAAAAGATAACCAGTCTCGTCTTACCATTCTTAATGTGCGTTTCGCTTGTGTTTAATAAAAATTTTTAAAAAGGTCTTTTTGTTAAAATTATTTTTAACTGGCGCAGTCGGTAGGACATAGTTGTCGAAAAATAAAATTCGGTTCGTTTCAACGATTTGCAACTATAAACCACCTAAAAGAAGACTCCGAGGAAATCGAACTCAACTCCGTAGAATGAACGCTTCATTCTTACTTTTATTGTAAGTACCCTTATACCGAAAGATACTAAGAGAAATTGATGTCAGTACTGCTTTCTATTAAGGAAAGAAACTGATCAGCAATACTGCTCTGTTACCCGACGGTACATTCCTCGTAAAAATTGGAAAAATTAATTTGAAGAAATCAAAGAAAACCAAAATGGCACAACAGCCAATCAACAATAATTTTGTGGCCTTAGGGCCGGAAGAAATAGGGGTATTAGTGAACCACATAGTGGCCGCCCTTGACCTCAACCAGAGGCACCATTAAGCCAGAAATCCTTCAAAAGAGGATTATAATGCAATACCAGAATTCGCAGGGAACCTGAACTCTTAAATAATTTCATCCAAAGAAGTGAAGAAGTTCTCGGTCAATTTTACAACGCAGAAAGACCGGAAGATGCATCAGGGTCTGCCGACGAAGAAGAGGGACCAGAGGGGGAAAAAATTAGCTTCGAAGAAGGTTTTCAGGCATTGGAGGCAGCCCTAAGATTCGTAGAGGAGCAGCCTTCTGCAACTGGACAAGACCTCTGACATTCAAGCGTTGGCGAGATTACGCAGCAAAAATGCGATCCAGTAAGCAAAAACAACGTGCTATTACTGATTACTTTAAATTATTTGTTAGTTTTGAGTAGTATACATATGTTCATTTATCGTTAAATTGATGTAAATATAATTATATAGTTATTGTTCAATTTTTTATTTATTTTTATATGCCTTTCGATTATCCGACAAAATCGATTATCCGAGGTGGGGTCATCCCCGACAACCTCGGATAATCGAGGTTCCACTGTATATGATTTCCTTTATAGTATTACTTTTTATATTATTCTTACTGATATGTATAACCATTTCTTATAATTTTTATGCTCAACGGAGATTGCCCACACAATTCAGGACCTTCCTTGGCGACCATAATCTTCTGGAAAATTTCGAGCATTCCAGGACCCACAGCATACCGCCAGAGGAACGCACCCTGAGAGCCGCTTACGCGGCTTCATCAGGTGTAAGTCGACTCTAGGAGGGGAGGAGTTACCACAGTCAACCTCAACCTAAGACGCAATAACCTATGGGAAACGCCGAGTAATCAAAGATAAGGACAGAAACGTCAACTAATCATTTAGATTACTGAGAAACGACCCAAGGGAACCGCCGAATAAGCATAAGGGATGCAGACGTCAGGTGTCAACTCGGCATCTCCTTATCAAACTTCAACGCCCACTTCTTCCAAGAACTCCATATCTCCGCAGACACAGCATTTAATAAACTATAAACCCCAACTTATCAAAACCATGTCAGACTCCCTTTTGAAGCTTTGTGAGAGCAACAGCTCTGTTTTATATTTTTGTAATCTCTTTAAAATAAAAATTGTTTTTAAAAAGTAAATTTTCATTAACGCGAAGTTAATTTATATTATATTTTGTGAATTAATAATCGTAAAAAATATTCGTAAATTTTTAAAAACCCCTTTCCTCCATGATTCCATAAAATCTAAAATCTCGCCACGAAAATTCCAGAGAGTGACTTTTCTGTAGAGTTCGCACTTAACATAAAACTTTAAAATGCGAACATCTCGAAACTGATTTGTTTTTATTTTGTCGGCCGGATGTTGAGTAATTTATTCGTTTTTTCGTTGGGGGATTGCGGCCGCAATTGCTGAAGTTGTGCGCAATCTGCTGAATAGCAGACACCATTGATGAAAAACAGAGCTAACAACTGCATTACGTGGACTCTCAGGTCAGATAGAGGGCATAGTGGTAAATGAGGACAAACGATATTGTTTACATGTTTCGCAAAAATCTCAGGTAAAATCAAGACCCAGTGCACAGATAAATTGAAGAAAAAACTTGACAAAATCATGAACCCTAACGAACGGTCTCAAATATGTGAAAAATGCTCAAGGACCCACAAGTAGTTGATCCCATCGGAAACCCTGAATGGGTAAAGAACATATCAGACATAACGATACCAGATGAAGTGACCACAATACTCGCTTAGGGCCAAATTCTGTGCGCCTACACAAAACCAGATAAGCACATCCCGAAGATAATTTGGACACGAGAATGTGATCAGGAGTATCGATGTTCCGGATGAAGTGAGGGACGCAGTAAGAGGAAAAACGACAAATATAATAACAAACCACTTAAACGCTAAATGCAGGTCACACGCTCCATATGTCCATCGCACAACTTCAAGAGAGCAATTGCTGCTACGAAATCGTCACAAAACACACAGTGACAATATAATTATAACAAAGGCAGATAAAGGGAACACAACGGTCGTTATGGCTAAAGCGGCGTACGAGGAGAAGATGAAAGAACATTTGGAAGATAGGACCACCTACAAACCGCTGAAGAAAGACTGCACAACAGCACTGCAAAACCACAGCAAATTTAAAACTGGCCGCAATCCCCAACGAAAAAAACGAATAAATTATCTCGAAACTACGTTTTGTTGAGTTCGCCCTTCGTACCCGGAGCGCCTCCACAGCTTCATCAGACGTAAGTCGACTCAAGGAGGGGAGGAGTTACCACAATCAACTGAATATCCTCCCTAAGGGATAACCCCCTCCCTATAATTTCTGTGTTACGCTCCCTCCTTCAGAGGCTGGAGACGTTACCTTCAGTTGTAATCCTGGGCCGCCAATAAACCCGTTTTAAATAATTAAAGCCTTTCAAACTTTCTTACTTCCAAATTATTCCGCCTAAACCTACTGAAATTCCATCCCGATTAACACCGCGGGATATCACAGAAACTTTTTGGTGTCAGAAGTGTGGATTTCATAGGCGGTAGTGTTTGAGTCAGTGTTGAAAGGACCTTTTTTCGTTTCTTCCATTTCTCTTCTTCCGGCGATTTTCTGCATTTGGCCAGTGGAGGACGTTGTCTGGAAAAGGGGAAGAAACACAGCGATCTACATCTTCGCTGGACGAGGCGAACGCCGTCCAGGATTCACTCCGAGGAGCACCCCCTCGTACAAAGAAAACGAGAGAGGAGACTTCAGCGTCTCGAATTTAGGAACATCACCTATATGTGAGTTTTAGACCTAGAAGAATCCTCCTCGAGGGTATCGTTTTTAAGTTTTTTCGAGTTATAAAAAAAAAATCAAATTTCAGAAAATACTAAATACGAAATACTAATTACGAATTACGAATTACGAAATACGAAATATTAGGTACCTAATAATTAAGAAAAAATATAAGTTACCAACCTCTTCCAAGGTCAACACGCAATAGAAGCATAGAGAACAAAGAGAACGCTACTTCAGCATTTGTCTCCGTAGGCGACAGTAAATCCGCTTAGAGAATCATTTCCCACGATTCTCACCTATTTCAATGCGTATGTACTATACCTAAAATGCTGACCTTCAATCTGCATATAAACCCCTAACACCTTATCTCTGTGCTCATTTCATTTTTTACTCTCGTTCGATACGTTGTAATTTTAATAAAATAAAAAAGTTTGTTTTTTAAAAAGTGTTTTTTCGTTAAAGAACTTATATTGCGCAGTCGGTAGGACATGGTCGACGAATTTAATCTTTGAAAAAATTCGGTTCGTTTTTACGACTCGTGACCGGTATTCGAAAACACTTCAAACCAACGGATCAACGGAATACGAAGAGCCCGGAAAAGGACCTGCACGCAGAATGATCACAATATTCCTGTAAGTGACAACAGGTTATTTTTCTTTTGTCTCCTCCCGCAACTTCTTAAAGAGATAGTTACTTGCCTCAGAATTAGAGACCGCGAAAAGGGCAAAAGCGAACTTTCCGAAAAAAAAATCCAAAACAAAAATTGGGAAACATAAAAGCAGTTAAACACTATACTACCCCAATCAGAATGGCACAACAAGCCAACTTTATATTAAGCCCAGAGCAATTACAACAATTGATCCATGGGATCGTAAATACTCTGCCAAACGACAGGAATAGGAATGGCCCATCGAAGGCAGATTTCGGGTGCATCCCCGACTTCACTGGAGAACCAGAAACATTACAAAACTTCATCGCCCGAGGCGATAAGATAATCGAGAAATTCTGGGACACAGAAAACGTAAATTGCTACGAAAATGAGGTGCTACTTAGCAACATAAAAGCTAAGATAAAAGGGAAAGCGGCGCAAACCACTTTTCATCTTCCTATGGACAATTGGGAAGAGGTAAAAGTCGCCCTCCTCGCCAACTTCGGCGACAAACGTGACCTGCTCACACTAACAATTGAACTTGCTAAAATTAAGCAACAAAGCAACGAGACCCCCTTTTCATTCTATGAAAGGACCTCTAAATTGTTCACCCTAACCTGACTAAAGCAAAAATGTTAGAAGGTTATACGCCCGCAATGGGTAGCTACATAAAGGAATCACGCTGAGAGCGTTTCTGACCGGTCTACACAACGACATCGGTAGACTA